>JAVHLU010002673.1:0-16411 GCA_036785755.1 Colletotrichum ledebouriae
TTTATTATAAAAAGGTAATAAGAGTATATAAACCTAGCTTTAGGATAATATTCCTAAGCTTATTAATAGTATTTATTATAAAGGAGCGAGAAGTTAAACTTAGCTATAGCTATAACTATAGTATCTACTAGAATTTAGAACTATAGGATCTCCTTAAGACTATTAAATTCTCTACTCCTCCTTACCTTATTATTATACTTAATTCTATACCTATAGCGCTTATAAATACTTAGATTATTATATAAGTAATTTTCTTAAGTTTTATAAAGGAAGTAGTTAGTATAAGGAGTACCTAGTATTAAGACGTACTTAAAGTATAGTTTATAGATATAAATACCTAACACAGGGTTCTTAGTAGTATAAGCCCGCTCTTTATAATAAATATAGGGTACTATATTATAACTACTTTAGGATTAAATAAATAAGCTATATATAGCTACTATACGCTAAAAAACCTTTACCCCCTATAAGCTAGTAAGGAAAGTAGTAGAGGTGTAAATAAAGACTTAATAATAGAATTCTCTAGACCCCTTAGTTACCTTAAATATTCGTTCGAAGTCCTATTTACTAAGATAAGCCTTTTAGAAAGCTAGCCTTATTACTTTAGTAGTCTTATTAGAGAATATCTATAGTATAAAGGCTACTTCTAAGTATTTATTACTAGGGATATTAAGTTAGAGCTAAATAAGGCTTATAGCTACTTAAGAATTATAATTATTAGCTAGAGGGTATAAGGATATTAAAAAGAAGAGAAGGAATACCTAAAGTTAGTTATTAGAGTATTAAATAAAAAGAGGTATATTATTTTTCTTTATTTTAAATATAGGGATATTAAAGCTAAGGACCTAAAGGGTTACTATAGATAGGAGATAATAAGGGCGAGGTTAATTACTATTTTTAACGCTTAAAATAAGGAAGTTATAATTAGCTATAATAAGAAGATATAATTTATAAATATAAGAGAGAAAGTATAAAGGGGTTAAATAAAGATTAAAGTAGCTAGCTAAAAGTAGTTATTATAAGGGGGAGAAGTTAATAATAGAGGATAGAGGAGAATATTTATTTAATTTATAACTAGGCTACTCGTTTTAATAGCTACTACTAACTATTATTTCCTTTATTCTTTCCCTATATATAACTACTCTAATTTACTATTCTATTTATTATAAGTTTTTTATCCTAAGTTCGTTTTACTTTATTAAGGCTAAAGAGAGTAAGGGAGGAGAGTTAATTATTACTTCTATAGGCTACTAATAAATTACTATATTATTAAAGTAATTAGTAGATATAAAAACGCACTCCTTACCTTTTAAGCCCTCTAATTTCTCTCTCCCCTTTATATATATTATTTACTTTTAAATTTAATTTATCTACTAACTATATAATATTAACTACTATATTATAGCTCCTCCTTTTCTTTAAATATTATATTTATTTAGCTCTTTAGTTTATAAATTACTTATACTTTCCTTTTATTAACTTTTCTCCTAATATATTATAATAGGGAAAGTTATCTTTTATAATAATAAAGCGTTAGATATATAGATCTAAGAGTTAAGATCTTTAAACCTTCCTATCCTTAAAATTAGACCTTGAATTAAGCCTATATCTAATAAACTAAGTATAAGTAGGTTTTAGGTATAAGGATAAAATAATAGAGATATCCTAGGCTTTAGACCTCCTAATAAGCTTAGTTACTAGCCTTAGCTAATTAAATATAGTATATACCCTCTACCTAGGATTAATAATATCTCTAATTAGATAGACCCTTTTAATATAATATTAAAATATATCCTTATTAAACGTTAGAATAAGACCTTAGAAGTAGTAAAGGAGACGATTTACCCCTTATACTTATAGTAAGTTATAGCTAGTATATTTAATATTATTAGTATACTTAAGATAGTAACTCCGATATATACTAAGAATATCTTAGTAATTACTTATTATATTATAAGGCCTACTAAGCCTAGCTAACTACTCTACTATAGGATAGTTAGAGGTATAGAAAACGATTTCAAAGATAGAGATATAAGGAATATTATAATTACCTAAATTAAAGCTAAATCCCCTAATATACTCCCTATTTATTTATAAGCGCCTAGGTTTACTAAAGTAGTTATTATAAGTTTACTAATTAACTTATAAGATAGGAGAAACTAGTTTTATAATAATTAGTAGTTAAGGAGAGGAGCTAAAGGATAATAATAAACTCTAATATTTATTACTAGGAGCTTTCTACTAAGATATAAGGCTAAGGAAGTTTTAATAAGATAACTATACCTAATAGAACTTTAATATATAAACCCTCTATTATAAGCCTCTAGTCTCTACTTTATTAATTAGCTTAGGTCTTTTATATATATTAGAAGCCTAGTACTTCTAAAGTAGCCTATTTAAATAAGGTATTAAGCTTAGATTAATTACTTATTAAAGGCTTTTACTAATAAAATACCTCTTAAAAGATATTAAATCTAACTAAGAGTAAATAGAATTCTATATAATTAATACTTTAAATTAAGAGATAAAGATATTAAGAAAAAGATAGCTTAAGAAGATATTAAATATTAAATAGCTAAGTATACCCCTTAATTTATAGATCTAGAGGTTTCCTCTCTAGATAGGATAAATATTAACTTATTAATACTTATAGATATTAATTTATAAACTAGTTTTATAGTTTCTACTAATCTAGAAGAGTTAGATAGAGAGGAAGGATTATTAAAGGAACTAAATATCTAGAATATAGAAAGAAGGAATAACTATAAGAAATAGAGGAGGGATTATAACTTATAATAACTAGCTAACTTTATAAAATATCTTAACTACCCTAGGTCTATAAAACTATTTATATTACCCTACTTAGCCCCTATTACCTTAAGAGATATTATATTTAACCCTACTAATACCTTAGCGGGATTTAATACTATAAGACCTAAAGGGAACCTTATATTAAATAAAGATAAGCTTATACTAGTAGTCCTATAGTATATATAATAGAACTAAGAATCTATAAATTACTTAATAACCTAGTATAATAGAGGGTTATTTATTATAACTTTAGCTTAGGTAGAATATTTATTAGACCTTTATATTATAAAAAGGAAGCTAATAAGATAAGAGGAGTTAGATAATTTAGAGGTTATAGCCCTTTTTATATTTATAATTAAGGGCTACCCTCGTAGTATCTATACTCTAATCTATAAGCTAGCTTAATAACCTAGGAAAGAAATTAATAAGGCTTCTATAAAGCTTAAAATAGAAGAGGCGAAGAATCTCTAGGATATTACTAGGGCTTTCTTTCTATTAAACTATAGTAATTATTACTAGGCTACGATTTTTATAGATTAATTAACTAGCTACTATTTCTATTATAACTCTATATAGGACTAGAATAGTAATTAGCGCTTTATTAAAGCTATATAGGACCTTAATATATAGTATTATAAGATAGGAACCCCTTTATAACTCCAAAAGCTCCTATTAATTAATACCTATATAGTTAATTTAGTTTAATAGAGGGATAGATTTATATATAGTCTCTAATATATTAAATAAGCTAGAGCTCTAATTTAAGAAGGATTACTATCTTTATATTTTAGTAGTATAACCTTAAGTAATAATATATTATTCTCTAACTCTAAAATCCCCTTAGTTACTTAATATATATTTATAATTACTATAGAGTTCTATAACTTAACTATTAATAGTAATATAGCTTTATAAGATACCCTATTAAGCTAAGAAGACTTTAAGAAAGTACCTTTCTTCCTTTTATACCTTCCTACTCCTTTACTTATAGATAATAATATAGTAGACTTTAGAAATAATAATAACGTTATACTATCTCCTATAGTAGATATTCCTTAACTTATTTATAAATTATTAGTATTATCTAGGTCTATTTTATTTAAAATACTAGATAATAAGCTTAAATACCTTAGATATTAGCTTTAGTTATAGGTCTTATAGACGCTAAGTTATAGTATAACTATTAAGCTACGCCTAAGAACTATACTTATAGACGTACTATTATATCCTAAGAGGCCTAGTCCTTTAAATAAGCATAATTATAGCTATATAGAGTATATCTAGTAGAGGGTTAACTAGTAGGATTAGATTAAGTAGAATACGCCTAAGAGAGTATATTATTATAACTTCTTATACTTAGTATAATAAAGTAAGTAGTTTTAGCTATACTAAGGATTAGAATAGGATAAGGAGTATAATAAAAAAGAAGAGGTAATAAGGCTATTATTAAGATATAACCTATAATAGAAGATAGTTAAACCTAAGGGACCTTCTTAATAATAAGATCGCTTACTTAGAAGATATTATTAATAAATTAGATCTATAAATAGAGTTTATTTACTATTTCTATAAAGTAGTTTTATTTATTTTTTAAGACTCTCCTTTATAATATTATAAAGAGTCTTAAGGGGATAATTAGAATAAGATAGGATAGACTTAGCTATATAACTTTTAGAAAACTCCCTTAGTATATAGACCTATTATAAGGAGACTATAAAGTAGAGCGTAGAGGAGAGGAGTATAGTAGAGGAAAAGATAGTATTAGTATTATTATAATTAGTACTTTAATAACCCTATACCTCGTTTTTTTTAGTATTTTTCTTAAGGAATCCGCACCTAATTTAGATAATCTCTTTTAATTAGATCTATAAATTATTCTATATATCTTTTAAGCCTACTCTTAATATTCTTACCTGTTTATAGGTAGAGCTATATTATTTATTATCTTTCTAGTTCCTATCGGTTCTAGCCCTTTTCTAATACCCTTTATAATAATTAGATATAAAGCTATTCTAGAATTAACCCGTTCTCTATTATAATACCTAATTAAGGAGGGGATAAGTAGGGACTTATTATTAATAAGGTATATCCCTCTATAGTTCCCTAGGACTATAGACTTATATAATATATAGGGTCCTAAGTAGGGGGTTATAAAGATATTTAGGTGCTCTTCGTCTAAGTTTATTATATTATCCCTAATCTTATTTAAGAGGGCTATATAAAAAGTAACTACTACTATATTAATAGGGTAGCTTAGGGTTATATTAGATATCTTAAATAAACCCTTATTACCCCTTTTATTATCTTAGTAGTTTTTACTCTTATAGGGTATAGTATATAGCTAGCCCTTATAAGTAAGTTCCCTATAAAGATTAGTAAAGCGTAGGTTATTATTTAACTAGTTATAGATTTAAGCTACTTATATATCTATTACTAATATATAGGGGCCTTTCTAGTAATATCTAGTTAAAGTAGCTTCTAAGTAGTTATAATTAATACTTAGCTATTAATAGCTCGACCTATATAAGTACTATTTACTACTAGATAAGTTACTAGTTATAGGAATACTTAATAAGTTAGCCTTATCTATATAGCTAGCTAACGGTATAAAGACCCTAGCGCTTTATCTTTATAACCTTAACTAGAGTATATTCTTATATAAGAGGTCCTTAAATATATTAATATATTAGCTTATATTAGAGATTAGTATCCCTACTTACTCCTATTTAAGGATATCTATAATCTCTATATTAACTTAAGTAAGTATAAAATAATAACTTATTACTTAAAGAAAAGTTTTTAAAGCAAGGGTACTACTTATCTTAAGAAGCTTAAGCTAGGTAGTATAGAGATAGATACCCCTAAAGTCCTTAATCTAGGTGTTAGGATTAATACTCCTATTCGCTTTCTCTAGGACTTAGATATACTACTTTTAAATAGTAATAAGAGTACTAGCTTTACTTAGAGCGTAATAATATTTAAGATTAATAATAAAGCTATATAGGGTTATATCCCTTTTAATAAGAAGTTCTATATATATAGGTATAATAATATTATAAGTAATAGTCTCTATAACTAGATAGTTAATTTATTTAAACTTCTAATCCTTATAAGTTTACTTAGACTCTTATATAGTAAGTAAATAAAAATACTCTAGGTATTATTCCTATATATTTATAATATTCTTATAAATTATAACTAGGGTAGCTAGAGGCTAAAGAGGTTATAATTTATTTATTATTTATATCCTAGTAGTAGACTTAGGAGTAGTCCTAGAAGTAGTATTAGTAATAGCCTCTTCTAAAGCCTCTTAGTTAAGTAGAGTAATATATTAATTATAAGCGCTCTTCTCTTATAGGTATTAGGTATTAATATCCTAGTTTTACTTAGTAATATATATATTAAGAGTTAGGGTTTCTAATAAGGTTTTACCTAGGTATAAAAATCCCTTAGGGTTATCTAGGTTAATATATTTCTAAACTCTAGTAGCTTAGGCTTTAGCTTAGATTATAATATACTAAGTAGCGAAGTCCCTATATATAGTTAAGTAGTATAATATTATAATAGTAATAATAAAAGATATTATAATTAAGGTTATTTAGAAATAGAGGGTTTATAATAATAAAGGATTATATATAATAAGGAGGAAAGAAGGAATAGGAGAGAGGAAGTTTTAATAAATACTTTTAATAATAAAGGCTTATTTTAAAATAGTAATTAGGGGTCTAGTTAGAGCTAGGCTTATAACTATTAAGAAACGTCCTATAGGGCTATATTTATAGTTACTAAAGAGCTTCTTTTATTATAATAAGAGTAGCTATAACGTAGTTACTTATAACTATAGTTAGAGGAACGACCTCTAGAAAAAGGTCGCTCTAGAGCTGACGTTAGTTATATGCCGCGCTAGGAACGGGCGATGCTAAAGGCATCACGACAATATGTGTGTGACATAAAGTTGCCGCGACACACGAGGGGATCGTCTCAACTCTCCCGGGACCACGCCATTCATTTTAACCACAGGTCCCTGGACACTCTTTTGCGTTCTGAACTCCCCCGGCATCTCGCGTCTCGTGGCCTGAGTGCGCTCTCTCATTATCCGGACTTTTCACTCATTCAGAAGTCGGACAGCCTTTAACTCCATCATCTACAACGACGCACAGCAACCATGCGATCTTCAGTTCTTTGCCTAGTCCTGGCGGGCCTGTCTGGCATCGCCCAAGCTAACCCCGTGGCCGATCTTCCCGCCCCAAATGGGGTCCAAGCCGAGCCTAGAGGCGTCATCGCTGGCGGTCTATCGCACATGCTCTCCTCCCGTGAAGCTAGCACACCCGCCGAGCCGCCGCCGCCGAAGAGACAAGCAACGCCGCCTCAACCTTCTCCGGCGTGTAACCCGGGCGGCGGCGGTCCTGTCAACAACGCCATCCGCAATGTCACCTTGACGGTCCTTCCGGGAGACACACTCGGCCAGAGCGCGCGACTCTTAAACTCTGGTATATGCAACATCGCCACGCTCAACAACATCCCGAACCCGGACTTTATCGAAGTCGGCCAGGTCCTACAGGTTACCATCAACGTCGCAAACCCGGATAACGTCTCTTGCCTCAAGCGCGGAGGCGCGATTCCGCCCGCTCCCCAGACTAACGCTACCGCGTCACCTCCTGCTGCGCCGCCTGCGCCCCCGCCTGGAGGCAAGAAGACGAAGAGGAGGACAAGGAGCAGCAACTTGCTCCCAGGAAACGGCCACCGGGCTCACTGAGGCTACTGTCTGCGTGCGGGATCACTGGCCTCTACTGGAATGAGAGTCGGTGAATACCCCACGATGGATACGAAGCCGATGACCGATCGGTAGCGTGGTTTGCGAAAACACCGTGGCTGGATGACATGAGACGTGCAGGGCAGCGGGCCTGGCCTTTGGGTTTGCATTGGCACGTTGAATTCGGGTGGTGTCGTTGTTTGCCTTGGATATATACCAGGCTGGATCAGTCTGAAATGCAAGGTTTATCTGGAGAAAATCTCACTCCGCCTTTCTCACGATATTCTTGGGCCCCAGGTGTGTGATGACGTCTTGATTGACCATCTTGCGACCCCTCAAAAACGCACCGAGCGCTTAATTATGTTGCGATTCTCGAAGATCCACTGGAACAGAGATTGTTGAATGAAAAAAAGGCTGGTGCAAAGGTCAGTTTGATGATCCTTCTCATTACCGCTTGAGATTGCGTCCTTTTCAGTGAACAGAATAAATCTCAAGTAAGCGGTTGCGAAAACCGTAGATTTTCACATCCGTCTTACTTGAGACGCGATTTAGGACGATTGATATATACATACATCAAAAGCCATCCAACAGAGTTCACAGACAGGCTTTTCAACAGGCTATTCTCACTCACAGCCCAGGAACTCTGGGGGTTTCAGGGACAAATGACGTCATTCGGACAACGACGCACATCCGCTAAACTTCGCCAAGCCAATGCGCCAAATTTGCAGGGTCACCTTATCTCACTTCAATTGGAGCAGAATGCCTGGCCGTTGCTATGTTCAGTCATACTCATACTTCGTTAAGTGAATCAGGCTCAATCTCATCCTCATCGCAAACATCACCCACAACCGCCATTTCAATGGCCCGCGATGGCCGCAAACGAATTCTCACAGGCTTACCATGAGCCCTCCATCACCACCATCACCATCCTATCCGGCTTTCTTTTGTTTCTCAACACCGTTAATTATGGCCTCGATAGGATCGTGTAGTGTGGTCTCATCGGACAGGTGTTTCTCGGTATTGCCTGGGGAACGCCGGGTGCGAAATGGTTATCGGGAGAGATGCAGAGCTCGATCATGCAGTTGGGATATCTCGGTCTGATGATGATCGCGTATAAAGGTGAGACTCCATCAGTATCCGTCGTCTCTTAACCAGTGGTGTCTAAAGGCATCTCAGGTGGCATCTCCACGCCTTTCAAATCTCTCAAGGCGAACCTCCTCCTCTCGACCGGGGTTGCCATCACCGGTATCGCGGTACCCATTGGCCTCTCATTCACTCTTCGTTCGATGGTTGGCGCGTCGCCGCTGCAAGCTTTCGCAGCCGGCGCGGCGCTTTGCTCCGCGAGTCTCGGCACCACTTTCACCGTCCTTGGAACCAGCGGCCTTACTACGACGCGTCTGGGTGTCGTGCTCACCAGCGCCGCCATGATGGACGATGTCGTAGGCCTCATCATGGTGCAAGTCGTCTCGAATCTCGGTGGCGGCGACTTCGACGCCGTAGCTGTTGTCCGTCCCGTCTTTGTGTCGCTGGGCTTCGCAGTCTTGGTACCGGCGGCGTGCAGATTCATCGTCCAACCCGTGACGCTCCGGCTCAATGCCCCTCGTGAGAAAAGTCCAGGCTCGAAGCTCGATAACTTTTTGCGACTGCGGCAGACCGCATTCATCATTCATACCGTCTGGTTGTTTGGGCTTGTTGTCGGCGGCACCTTTGCTGGTACTTCGAGCTTGCTTGCTGCATATGGTGCCGGTGCTACTGTCAGTTGGTGGGCCTCTGAGGTACCGCATCTGGCGGCCAGAGCCGATAACAAGGCGGAGTCCGCTCGGCTTGAAACGAGTGCCGAACAGAAGGGAGTGAAAGCCGGTCAATCCGGCGCTGCCGCTGGAAACCCGGCCACGGCTTCCCCAGCAGACTCGGAGCCAACCTCTGACATGAACTCTGGTGCTGAGATCTACGAGCACTATTACCACCAAGCTGTTGAGCGCTTTTTGAAGCCGTTTTTCTTCGTAAGTTGGCTGGACTCTCCCTTGGCCCAAGTCTAACTAAGCTAGGCATCTATTGGTTCCTCTGTACCCATTACCAAGATGTTCTCCGGCCCGATCGTATGGCGGGGTATTGTCTACACAATCCTGATGATGGTCAGCAAGATGCTATGCGGCATCTGGCTTCTATCATTCGCAAGCCCTCTCCATTCCATGCAGCGTCTCGCCAAAAATGTCTCGGGTACTGGGAAGAAGCAGTCTAAGAAGCTTGCTCCAGGGGCGCAGTGTGCCGGAACAGCATCAGATTCGACTCCGGACACCAGCGACCCTCAACCTTGGCAAGAAAGCCAGGAAACTGGCCGAGCCGAGAACCTCGCTCTCCAGTCTATGGAGGCTCGTTGACTCGAGCCGACTCCTAACAATGCGTCCATTCAACCGGAGATGCCCGTTTCCGTGTACCCGGCCTGCATCCTGGGCTTCGCAATGGTCGCCTGCGGCGAGATCGGCTTTTTGATTTCTGCACTCGCCGAGAGCACGGGCATTTTCAGCGGCTACTCGGGAGGCCCCGCCGAGCCATCGGAACTGTTCTTGATCGTTACCTGGGCCATCTCTCTTTGCACCATCACAGGTCCGGTTTGCGTTGGTCTTCTGGTGAACCGAGTCAAGAGACTGGAGCTGCAAAGCGGAAAGGGAACCGCCCAGGGCGGGCGAAACGTCCTCGGTGCGTGGGGAGTTAGTGAGGCGTACCATGTGCCATTTTCCCGGCCCATAGAAACCCAAGCCAAGTGTGTGCGTCATCGCATAACAATGGCACAGCCTCAGCTGTCAGAGTCTTCGTCGGATTCGCAAGTTCGCTCGAAGCAGGTCTAGGTGTAGATTCTGGAAACCAATACCAAGACTTTTACTTTTTGACATGGCTGTAGTGTGCCATTCGGCCTCATTCGTGTATCGACTGAGCTCCCTTCTCGAGTCATGTGCTGTTAAAGCCAGGACCCTGTAGCCGCTTCGACTCCCACCATGACTTCAAGCCGGCCACGTCGCACCATTCGAATTGTCGAGGCTCCTCGAACCACCATCTGTTTCCAGGTCTGGGCCGGTCGCTGACATATTTCTTGAGGCAGCCGCCATCGAAGCGATGATTTTTGACCCCCACCAGAAGCACCACATTACCGATCTTCGGGTTAAATTCTTCTGCGTCGAGGAATACCGTCAAGATGACCTGCTTGCGAGTGCTTGGATCAGCTAGCCGAGCCGTCCTCTGAGTGTGCGGAGGCATATGGGAAGGCTCGACTTCGGAAAGCGACGCGATGACGGCGAGAACATTGACGGACCAGTTCTGTTTGTAGGGTAGATTCGGTATGGATTTGAGCTTCGTCAACTTCAGCGGGATATTCGGGTCGGTCCAGTCGCGAGGCAAGGCGACAGGCGCTCCGATGTCTTTCACCAGAGCCCTTCGCTGTGTCGCTTTGGTCTCTGATACCTGCATAACTTCGAATCCTTCCTCATTATCCTCTTCTTCATCGTCTTCATCGGCGGCGACGTGGTCCGCAGATGCTGTCTTTAGGGTCGGTCGCGGCGTGCTCTTTGCGAGTGCTTTGCGTGATGCGTCCGCGGTAGGGCTGGTCGATCCGGTCCGTATCTTTGGCATACCCAAGTCTTCGAGGTCTAAATCGCTGTCGGATATGAAATCGTCTTCTGATTCATGCGCCTCTTGCTCTCCGCGCATGCTTTCAGGCTTGGTTATTCCAGGATGCCATCCAACAGTAACTAGGTCCTCTACAATCAGATAGACCATCTGTCTCGGTTGGCCCGAAGCCTCGTCGGCGGTCGCAAGATTCTGGAAATGCACAGTGACCTCGCCCAGCCGGACGTAAGCCCCAACTCTGACGGCCCCGGTATCAAGGAAGCGATGCATCTCGCCTCGCAGGAGGGCTTGTATACACAGCTCCCCATCTCCTAGCATAAGCCTGATGGCCCGCCATCGCTTCGACCGGGTTAAAGGAAGGATGTCAACGGCTTCGACCAGGAAGATGGAGCCGGGGATGCAATAACGCGTGCGAAGGAGGTCGTCGATGAGGGGTTTCGGGACGAATGGTTCGGTATCGTCGACGAATACTATCTCGGCTGCGGTCGTCGAGATATCGGGCGCGTGAGTGGACATGTGGACGCGATCATTCTTCAGCCTGTCGCAACGAACTCGCGACCGCGTGTGCGTGTGGTGTTTGTCGGTTGGTGTTCCTGTCAGATTCGACCTTAAGAGCAATGTAGCTAGTAGCTTCGGGTTCAGCGGGCCTGTCACTGAGGAAACGCTGCTGCACGTCGTGACGTAGGGCTTGTCTAGCGCTATGGGCCACCCCTGACAGGGCTCCCACCAACGCAACTGTCTTCGACTTCGCAGCTGTCGCGATAGCTGCAAGCGCTCAAGGGGAGGGTTGTCGTGAAGGAGGGCATATGGGACGAAGTCTATAACAAAGGAGTGTGTATATAGGTGTCCATATATCGAACTATCTATATATATATGTGTGTGTAGTATATAGGAAGAAGTCTCTCTAAATAGGGGTATGCAGACCGAAGGGATATATATACCCGCTCTGGAACGGGTAGGACTACATAAAACGATATAGGTAGGCCCTATCCTATATAATATACCCCCCTAGCCTCGTAATATCCCCTAAGGCTAAATATAAAGTAAAGTAAAGCTATTTATAACTAAATATAATAAGGGGAGTAGCGCCCTAGGGATCCCGCGTAGCGCTACCTATAGAACAATAGGAAGAGGGGGAGCGGTCCGCTTAAGGAGGCCTAGCTATAGCTATAACAAGGGGAGCGATCCGCTTATAAGGGGGTTAGCGCGCTAGGAGGGCCCCGCGCCGCGCTAGCTATAATAATAACAGTAAGAGCAATCCGCTTATAAGGGGGTTAGCGCGCTAGGAGGGAAGCGATTATAATATTACGCTAGCTAATAGTAGGTACGCCTATAGGGGTATCGTATACGATCCCTACTATTATCTCGCTTTATTATAGAGTTTTTAGTAGGGGTAGGTTTAAGTATGCCTACTAATATAGCAAATATACCTATAAGGGCGCTAGGCTGCTTTAACTACTAAGCGACGAGGGCGCTAAATATTAAAGCTATCTTAATAAGGGAGCGTAGTGGGATAGGATAAGATAGACTTAGCTGCGCAACTTTTAGAAAACTCCCTTAGCGTATAGACTAATTATAAGAAGACTATAGAGTAGAGCATAGAAGAGAGGAGCGTAATAAATAGGAAGATAGGATAGATATTATTATAATTAATACCTTAATAACCCTATATCTCGTTTTTTAGTATTTTCTTAGTAAATCTATATCTAATTTAGATAATCTCTTTTAATTAGATCTATAAATTATTCTATATATCTTTTAAGCTTACTCTTAATATTCTTACTTATTTATAAGTAGAGCTATATTATTTATTATCTTTCTAGTTCTTAGTAGTTCTAGCCTTTTCTAATAATACCTAGAGGTAGATTCTTTACTCTTTTTAATAGCTTTTATAAGCTTCTTAGAGAGTTAGGTACCTTTACTACGTTTGTATATCCCTACTATTAATATATATATATATATATAATTAATCTACTTTAAATATTATAATAACTTAAGAAATTTATAAGTAATAAATAATAATAATATAAATAATAATAAAAACGTAATTTAAAGAGAGGAAGATATTTATAAACCTACCTTAGTTCTAAGGGAATAGTAATAGCTATACTTTCTTATAGAATTAAAGTAGGAATAATATAGACTTTAAAATCCTCCCTTTCTCTTTTTTTTTTATACTATTAGCAGGTTCTAGCGAGTATATTCTTTTCCTTACCCCTTTATATATTATTATAACTACTATTATTTAACTAGTAAGTTATAGCTAATATAGCTAATATAGCTAAGATAGCTATATATAATACTAATATAGAGATTAATAGTCTTACTTAGCTAATATATATAGTAAGATTAACTAGATTAATAACTAGAGACTAATAAACCCCTTACTATTATAGCCCTAAGTGCTAAGAGTAATATACTAACTTTAGAGAGACATTAATATAGAGAAGCTATAAATTCTTTTAAGATAAGAGTATTATTAGGAAAACCCTTTTATATTAAGTAATAAAACTTAAAGTAGATCTATAATAGCTTAGAGTAATAAGATCGAGGTCGCTAGACCTTTCTTATATTTATTTAGTTATTTAGTTTTCACTATTTCCTTTTTCGTTTTATTTAAAAAAAGTTATACCTATTTACTTTATCTTTCTATTTAGAAGATATTATAATAATAACTTTACTTTATTAGCTATAATATTTTATTACTCTAATTATATAATATTAACTTCGATATTTATAGACCTATAAGTATTATATCTTCTTCTTCCTTAGCTAACTTAGATATTAGATCCTCTTCTAATAAGGAGAAATAGCCTAAAGAGAGATTTATAAGAGCTTCGTTTAGCGAGATATAACCTTATATTATAGGGTAGCTAGCTTCTAATAATAATAGAGATAGGTTTATAAATCCTACTTCTAAGATAGGAGTAATACCCTTAAGTACTTTATATTCCCCTAAATAAAGTTATACTAATTAGGATATTATAGCCCTTATTAATCTCCTTATAAGACGTCTTATTATTATAGTAATAACTCCTTATTTAACTAGAGCGCCTAAGTTTATTAGTACTAATATCTCTAATTTTATTACTAACTATAAGAGCCTTTTAAAGCTTTACTATAAGACTAATAAAAATATAAAGAACGAGGTCTATATATATAGCTCTAGTAACTATTAAGATATAGTAAAATCTTATATTAGTAAAACTAAGACCTAGAAGGAAGCTAAGGAGAGACTTCTATATTAGTTTAGATTTATAAACCTAAAGTCTTATTAAGATCGTAATAAGGACCTTTAGAACCTAGTTATAAGATCTTATATTAAGGATAATAACCCTTCCTAGGTTATAATATTAATTACTACTATTTAATAGCTTTAATAGGGAGCTATTTAGCATAGAGACTTAGAACTTATTAATATTAAGCTTATTTATATTACTTATTACTATTTTTTAAAGAGGGCTATAAGAGCTATAGCCTAAAGTCTTAGCTACTAGCTTAATAAAGTTATTTTAAAGTAATAGGTTATAATAAAAGACGCTCTAATTAAATAGTTTACTACCCGCTAGGAACTTTAATAATTATCTAGCTTTATTAAGCCTAAGCTAATAATAACGCTTTATATCCTTATAAAGATAATTCTAATAAGGTAGAGGGCTAAAGCTAAGGAACCCTCTATAGCCTAGACTACTAGCTTAATTATTAACTCTCTTATAGAGAACTTTAGGACCTTAAATATTAATAAGGCTAATTATAAGATAGATATCTTAACCCTTATTAAGAGAGTTACTAGCTAAAGAGATAATACTTTTAATTTAAATACTATAAAAGCTACTAAACCTTATAAATAATAATTATAAGACTATTTATAGACTTAATACTAATAATAATAGTACTTCTACCTATAAGCTAGATATAGGGATTACTAAGGAGGATATTAGTAATACTAGGGATTTAGAAGAGGTAGAGTAAGAGGAAGCTATAGAGGCTTCTAGTAAGATAAACTACTATAGTATATACCTTTCTAGGCTATAGGGGCCTGCTAGTCTTATAGCGCTATTAACTATATTATTATTAGCTATATTAAGTATCTTAAGGCTAGCTAGAATAAGGTTTACTATTATATATCGCCCTATTACTTTATTAGTACCCTAGATATAAGTACTAAGGTTAAGATAGGTATTATTAATAAAAGCTATAACTATAAAGTAACTAATAGTTAGATAATTTTAAAGTATATCCTAATAAACGAGGATACCTTTATATATTATATAGTTACTATAAGTAAGTTAGTAGAAAGGTAATAGCTAAAGCTTCTAGAGGAGGTTATAAGAGTTATTAGTTATAATAAGATATACCCTAAACTATCTATTAGCTTTACGAATTTATTAAAAGATACTACTTAATAATATAACTTTATAGATATAATATTCTTTAGCTTTAAGGTAAAGAACTAGTATATTAACCTAGTAGAAGATATTACTATTATAGAAAGAGGGAAAACTAGAGGGTATTATATAGAACCTTATAATACTTATTATTACTAGGCTCTCTAAATAGTAGACCTACTTATAATTTAAGACCCTCCTATTTAAATTACTTAGAGAGTTATAAAGCTCCTAGATAATAAGGAAGACGCTAAAGACGCTATATTACTAAATACCCCTAAGGAATAAGTTAAGTAATAGAAATAAGATAAATAAGATAAGCCTTAGATTTAATATAGTAATTTATAAATAAGCTATACTCTTACTCTTAAGCTATATAGTAAAAGAGTAAATAAGAAGGTAGCTATCCCTAAAGCCTTCCTTTATTAGAACTAGCTTAATTAGAATAGGATAGTTTATAATACTACTAAAGCTATAATTACTAAGTATAAGAATAGATATAACTTAAAGGTATAAGAGGTCTTCGTTCCTACTAATATTATGCTTCTAGATTAATTAAATAAAACTAAAGAGAGTAATAAGGAGTTATAGGAATAAATAGATTAAGAGAATAATAATAAGAACTATTCTAAAAGCTAAGCGACTTTAGCTACTATTTCTATAGACTTACCTAAGGATTTATAGACTAAGGTAATTTAATTTAACTATTATATAATTAATCCTATCTTTAAGATAGGCGCTATAATAGAAGATTAGGATTTAGTATTACTTCTATTACTAAGACGTATTACTATCCTAGACTTTATTATAACCTACTAGTAGATTACTATTACCC
>JAVHLU010002674.1:0-16407 GCA_036785755.1 Colletotrichum ledebouriae
TAGCGTATTCTTATTATAGCTATATATTCTAAATATTAATATACTATAGCTTAGTTAAGATCTATTCCTTTTTACCTACTATAAGACGAATTATTTATTAGTTATTATAATAAATCTTCTAGATATTACTAAGTTCGAGAGTAATATCCCTAAATAGCCTCTAAAGAGCGATTATCTCCTTAGTAGTATATTCAAGGCTTAGAAGCTCCGCTTCTATTATTAATATTATAACTATAGCCTATTAAGCAGCCTTCTATTAAATTAGCCCTCTAAAGAGCGAGATTATATACCCTTAAGACGACTTCTACATCTCCTTATTATCTATAAACGAAGTATTGCTTATAATTAGTAGTACCTACCTACCCCCCGAGTTACTAAAGTATATTACGAGGTAGCGAGTATAATATAGGTACTATATAACCTAGTTAATAGCAGCATAGTAATAAGGAGCGGGGTTTATTAGGGATCTTAAGAGTAGGGAATATATAAAAGTAATATTAGGTCGAATTATAATAGTAGTATAGAATATAGAGCTAATCTTCTCTTAGAAACTCTTTACCTCTAATAATATTACTACTATTTTACTCTTTAGAAGTAGTAGGTTTAGAAGGGGGGTTACTAGCGCTCTTAAATCGAGTAGATTAAACTTCTTTATAACCCGCTTAATATATTAGTTATAGGAGAGGTATACCTTTTATATAGCTTAGTTATAAATAACCCTAATTCCGAGATAGTACTTAACTAGGCCTTATTCTTTTAACTTATACGCCTCCTTTAGGCTAGTAATTACCCTTTATACTACTTCTTTATAGTTCTTATAAAATAGGATAAGGAAGTTATCTATATAAAAGATAATAAGAACTTTCTTATTAGTTAACTAGAAGAGGTATAGGTCTTTACTTATAGGCTTAAGGCCTAGGTTCTAAAAGGTTAAGGAGAACTCCTTATACTAGAGTAGTAGCGCGTCCCTTAGCCTATAGAGCGTATAGCGTAGTTTAATATACTTTCTAGGCTACTTAAAGCCGTCTAGTAGCTTATAAATAATAAGGTCTTTATTTAGGTCCTAGGAGGTATTTAGGAATATATTAATAACATCGAACTATTTAACTTCGAGGTCGAATTATATAGTAATTACTATTACTACCCTAAAGGTATAAGTAGCGAGGGTCGCTATATAAGTCTATTCGAGGGGCGACTTCTCTTACTAATCGCCCTAAATATAGATCCTTACTTTATATTAATTAAGGATATTATTCTTATTAAATTTATAAGTAAATACCTACTTTAGAGGGATCGGTCTCTTTATTATTATCCCTTAATTAATAACGCGCTACGTATCTATTTACTATAATTTGCTTATCTTAACCTTAGCTACTTCTTTAAAGCGAGTTTAGAGCGCTTATAGGAGGTTTAAAAGTTCCTTCTACGAGCGAGGTAGCTTAATAAGATCGTTAGTAGTAAGACGTTTACGGATTATTATAGTTACGCGAGTAGGCTTTATATTATAAATAGTAGTATAAATATAGCTATAGAGCGTATAGTACCCTATACTAGCTTCTAAAAAGGCCTTCTACTAATTAGGTATAAAAGTCTTAAAGAAGCTAGATACCTGCTCCTACTCTATATAGTACTATAATAAAAACTAGTAACTAGAGCGGGGTTCGTTCTCTATTATTCCTAGTTATAGGTTACTAGGTAGTAGATTATATAGTTATTAGCTTTAACGAATTTAGCTATAATCCTCCTAGTTATATACCTAGTCGGACCCCTATTCGGTATTAGCCCTCTCCTTACTACCCTAGTATAGCTATACTAGTAGATTTAAGGGCTTACTATCTAAAGGTTTGTTTTTATTATACTTACCCGCTTTAGAAATATCTTATAAAGCAGGGAGAGGTTTAACTATAATATAGTCCTCGATCTATTCCCCTTTAGAATCAACTTCCCTAATAGCTTTATTTATATAGTTTATTTCTAATATATATACTATATCTACTACTCTACTTATTAGGGCTAGGCTTTTATCTAGCTCTAGCGTAGGATCGGGGGATAATAGCTACCCCCCCTTCTAGCTTACCTATCCCTTTAGAAGTTTTAGGATTCTTCTGCTTAGAAACTTAGTTATAGGAATAAGGGTTAGTATAGGTAACTATTCTTTAGCTATAAGTATTAATATAGCTTTATCCTTATCTATAACGCCTAAGATCTAAAGTTTAAAGTTAATGCGCGATATAGGTTCCTTAATTTTATTTATTATACTACGGATAGCGTCTTCTAGGATAGCCTCTTTTACCTCGTTCTTTATATAAAAAGTCCGTTCGTTAAATATTATATTCTATATAATAATAACTAATTATAACACGGGGATCTAGATCCTAT
Organism: Colletotrichum ledebouriae; assembly: GCA_036785755.1. Lineage (NCBI taxonomy): Eukaryota > Fungi > Ascomycota > Sordariomycetes > Glomerellales > Glomerellaceae > Colletotrichum > Colletotrichum ledebouriae. The sequence goes on from JAVHLU010002674.1 coordinate 2,380, forward strand.
ATAGGTTATAGGTATTTAATATATATCCTACTAGGTATCTAATATATCCCCGCGGTATTACCTTAAAGTCTCTCTTATTAATTCCTCTCTCTCGTTCCCTCTTAAGGGGGTATATATAGTAGCTATAGGTATATATATATCCCTAGTAAGGGCGAAAGTTATAGGTTAGGGTTACTCCGTTATTAGGCTACTACTAGCGAAAGTACTAGCGGAACTACTCCTCTTTAATCTATAGTAGCGAATACTAGCTATAGCGTTTAAGTAGGCTTATATTATAAAGTATCGTCGCAGTTAGTACTATCTTAGCCTATAGTTCTATAGGTAAGCTAGCTATAGTAAGTATTTTAATTATTTAAGTAATAACTTCCTAACTAGCCCGCTCCCCTCTACTATTTAGTTCCTTTATATATAGAGGGGTTATTTTAACCTCTATTCCTTCTGCATAGGTCTATTCCTTATATCCTATATAGCCTATAAGCGAGATTACTAACCTCTTAACGTCTTATCTAATCTTATAAATAAAAAGTCCCTTCTATTAAAATACCTATCGCTTAAAGGTATATAGAGCGAGTATAACGCTACTATAAGTCTTATTAACGCATAGAAATACGAAGATCTAGCTAATATACTTATCCTTAATAATAAGGAGCTATTAGTTCTAGTTAAAGCCTTTAGGGTAATTAAAGAGATCTTATATAATTCTATAGTAAGGGTATATTACTTTATCTTCTAACGTTTATCTTAAAATTACTTATTTAGTATATATAACTATATAGTATTAGTACTATAAGCGCGTTAGGCCTTTAATCCTCACCCCCTGAGCGGCGTAGATAAGCCGCTTAAGAGCTTTAGAGCTAAGGTAGCTACTTTAGAGGTACTAAAGTATTATATTATTACTTTAGTCTAATAATAGTATGAAAGAGGTCTACTTATATATTATAAGCATATAGTTTATATTATTAATAATAATATTAATACTTTAGGGGATCCGCCTAGGAATAGGGTATAAGGAACGAGGCTTATATTTAAGGAAAGCGAGGTTTACCTTCCTAACGAGTTTCTTAACTATTATATTCTTCTTATATATTCTAAAGCGAAGAGTATAGTTATACCCTAAATACTAGATACCTATCTTCTAAAGTAGCGCTTTAGAGATTATATTAATATAAAAGTTCTCTATATATCCTACGTTATAGAGCATAAGGTCCTCTATATTTATACTTTTTAAGCTATTAAGAGTATTCTTAATAATCCGTATACCCTTAGTAATAATTAGGTATAAAGCTATTCTAGAATTAACCTATTCTCTATTATAATACCTAATTAAGGAGGGGATAAGTAGGGACTTATTATTTACTAGGTATATCCCTCTATAGTTATCTAGGACTATAGACTTATATAATATATAGGGTCCTAAGTAGGGGGTTATAAAGATACTTAGGTATTCTTTATCTAAGTTAATTATATTATCCCTAACCTCGTTCGCAAGGGCTATATAAAAAGCAACTACTATTATATTAGTAGGGTAGCTCGGGGCTACGTTAGATTTCTTAGACGAACCCTTATTACCCCCCTTATTATTTTAATAATTCTTACCCTTATAGGGAATAGCATATAACTAGCCCCTATAAGCGAATTTAGTATAAAGGTTAGTAAAGCGTAGGTTACTATTTAACTAGTTATAGATCTAAGCTGCTTATATATCTATTACTAATATATAAGGGCCCTTCTAGTAATATCTAGTTAGAGTAGCTTCTAAGTAATTATAATTAACGCTTAGCTATTAATAACTTAACCTATATAGGTACTATTTACTACTAGATAAGTTACCCGTTATAGAAACGTTTAATAGGTTAGCCTTATCTATATAGCTAGCTAGCGTTATAAAAACCCTAGCGCTTTATCCTCGTAATCTTAAGTAGAGTATATCCTTATATAAGAGGTCCTCGAATATATTAATATATTAGCTTATATTAGAGACGGGGGTCCCTGCTCGTTCCTATTTAAGTATATCTATAATCTCTATATTAGCCTAAGTAGATATAAAGTAATAACCTATTACTTAAAGAAAAGTTTTTAAAGTAAGGGTATTACTCGCCTTAAGAAGCTTAAGCTAAGTAGCGCGAAGGTAGATACCCCTAAAGTCCTTAATCTATATATTAGGATTAACGCTCCTATTCGCTTTCTTAAGGACCTAAGTATACTCCTCTTAAATAATAATAAGGGTATTAGTCTCGCTTAGAGTATAATAACGCTTAAGATTAATAATAAGGCTATAAAAAGTTATATCCCTTTTAGCGAGAAGTTCTATATATATAGGTATAATAATATTATAAGTAATAGTCTCTATAACTAGATAGTTAATACGCTCGAATTCTTAATCCTTATAGGTTTACTTAGACTCCTATATAGCGAGCGAATAAAAGTGCTCTAGGTATTATTCCTATATACCTATAGTATTCTTATTAATTATAACTAGGGTAGTTAGAGGCTAAAGGGGTTATAGTTTATTTATTATCTATATCCTAGAGGTAGTATTAGTAATAGCTTCTTCTAGAGCCTCCTAGTTAAGTAGAGTAACGTATTAATTATAAGCGCTCTTCTCTTATAAGTACTAGGCGTTAGTATCCTAGTTTTACTTAGCGATATATATATTAAGAGTTAAGGTTTCTAATAAGGTTTTACCTAGGTATAAAGGTCCCTTAGGGTTATCTAGGTTAATATACTTCTAGACTCTAGTAGCTTAGGCTTTAGCTTAGATTATTATATACTAAGTAGCGAAATCCCTATATATAATTAGGTAGTATAATACTATTATAGTAGTAGTAGAAGATATTATAGTTTAAGGTCGTTTTAAAATAGAGGGTTTATAATAATAGAGGATAGTATATAATAAGGAGGAAAGAATAGGAGAGAGGAAGTTTTAATAAGTACTTTTAGTAGTAAAGGCTTATTTTAAAATAGTAGTTAGGGGTCTAGTTAGAGCTAGGCTTATAACTATTAAGAAACGTCCTATAGGGCTATATTTATAGTTACTAAAGAGCTTATTCTATTATAATAAGAGTAGCTATAACGTAGTTATTTATAACTAAGGTCGGAGGAATAGCCCTCGGAAGAAGGTAGTTCTAGAGCCGCCTTTGGGTCACGTGCTGCGCTAGGAACGGGCGATGCTAAAGGCATCACGACAAGTTGGCTTCAGGGATGCGCTATTGTCACCTCAGTCTCACTTTGTGGAGCCAGGCCATCGCTGAGGTCTCACAGGTTGCGCATAAAAAAGACGAGACCGGCGAAAAGATCAGCACCGAGGGTGGAAGATGAAAATCTGGCTGGAATGGTGCAATTATTCTATATGCGATTAAGATTGAATGGTTCAAGGACCATGTTTTCGGCGGACTTATCGATGAATTGTGTTGCTGAAATGTGATTGGTTGATTCATCGTATACGTAGAGTCCAGATTGAGTAAACATACCGTTTACAGGCATGTCGCCTACTTGTGGATATATCACGGGGTCTCCAGGGCCACGGTTGAAGATCTTATGCTGTTTAGTCTGGGCAACTAAAAGGTATCGTTTTACGGTGGAGGGAGGATGTAACATCAAGATGCTGGTAATTCGGCGTAACCCCTTCTTTGGATCACATCTTCTTTGAGCCCATTTGCCCGGATTCTATTACCAAGTCCAAGATCATAGGTTGGTTCGGATTATCCCTGTCAAACATGGACGAGAGGATAAGCGGCACCAAATGCGACCCCCCAATCATAATACGACCCACACGACGGGCAGAGAAAAGAGTCTATCGGTAGGCAGACACAAGCTTTCTCCCATCAAGTGCCGATGGCAGGGACCCAATCATGCTGAGGTAGGCTCAAAATGCGGCAACTTTCCTCAAGGAATCTTCGAAGACTGTTGACCATCTGACCGCCATAGTGAGTGGCTTTCAGCAGTTCAGTTGTGTCGGTCATGAATTCGAAGCTCTTGCTCAAGTCTCTCTCTGGGTGGTTGTAGTGAACGAAGGCATGGGCCACGCCTGCGTATCTTTTTTTCTCGTGCCATGATTCCTAGCTTGTTCGAGCAGGTCCCCGTATTATTCTCCCTCATCCCGCTCCAGATCGAACTCCGCACTTATAATATGTGCAGGAGGCAACCGTTCGAAGTTTGGCGCCAAAACCGGCGTAAGAATTCATTGGTTCAGGCACTTCTCTTGTTCTTCTGAATCCGACAGTTAAAGTGATCTACTTGTCACGAAGAATGACGAGCTCACTTACCATCATCGTCCCCCAGCCAATACTTCAAGAACCACTATTCCCTGTCCAACGGTCCCCAGGGGAGGTTATGGAAGAGTCAGGCGCTCTCAGAAGGGCAATTACTCGCGTCGAGCTCTTTGAACTTTCGACTGCAATACCTTATATCGGTCGCTGGCACGATCATCAAGCATAACTTGGTGGGGACGTTCTCGTCTTTGGGAAAGCGTGCGAGGACCGCAGACATCTCGCCGCCAGCTGGAATGCCACCAAAGACGTGCTCGTCGGATTAATGTTGAGACCTTCACCATTACGAATGGCCTGAGGTGAGATTATAAGTAAGCGATGCGTATCAGTTAACGCTCTCAGCTAGTGAAAATTTAACCCCGAATGTGACGCCAATGTGTGCTGAGTAATACCGAAACTCCCATCCTGTCGTAAGAACGTTGGAGTCAGGCGAAGAGGCGCTGATCGACCCAGAGCTCACCATTCAAAGGATGCCTATTTGGCAAGTAAAGCTCCAATGACCAGTCTGCTGGCTTTGGCTTACAACAGGTCAATACTGCAGGTTTTACTGAGTCGTCAATATTGGGGCCTTGTCACCGTTGATTACTGTCAACGTTGAGGCTCACCATCCGTTCTGGCTTGCATACCTGAATCCATTAATGTAAGGCGAAGTCCTATGTCCCCAGATTGAATCTGACGTGTTTTAGTGCTATCATCATCTCGGCAACTGTCTTTATTTGGGGATAGAAGAAATATGCCAAGGTTCCACCCGAGGGCTCCACCGTCATTGATGCTTTCCGAGCAACAAGCATTGCGATCACAGAGAAAGGCTTTGAAAACTCCGCACCTTCAGCTCTTAGGGAAAGTAGATAGGGTGTTATGTATCCGATTGCGGGAGAGTCCAAGTACACAAATGAGTACGTCATGGACGTGATGCGAGGGCTCAACAGCTGCAAGGTGAGTTATTGTGTCGACCGACCTCCCTTTCAAAAACAGGAAGCCAATCGAAATCATGTCGTTTTCCAGATATTCCTGTTCTTCCCACTTCCCTTCCTTTGCTGGATTCAGAATTGGAACAACTTGGTATCGCAAGCGGATGGGATGGCTTTGTGGCACCCCGACCGATCTACTGCAAAATCTGGATCCTATTGCCTTGTGCATATTCATCCCATTCCTGGATGGTAAGTTCCTATGTGTCTGGGTTAGCGGAAATATAGAGGTCTGACGCAGTGAATTCGTAATTGTGGTCTATCCACTTTTCCGAAAGTTCCGCATCGGTTTCGATCCCGACACTAGAATATTGGTCGGCTTTCTTTTCGCGTCGAAATCGACGGTGTATGCCAGTGTTTTGCAACATTTCATTCACAAGTCGCCTCCAAAAAGCATACGCGTGTGGATTCAGGCGCCAGCACATCCTCGTGGCGTTTTCGGAGGCGTTCATCATCGTCACCGGCCTAGAGCTAGCCTTCACCCATGCACCAAAGAAGTAAGCTCCCCTGAATGGCACGTTCTGCAGACCGCCACTCCTAACACTTCAATTTCCACAGCCTTCGATCGGTCGTCCCTGCTCTCTTCTGGTTGACCATTGGCGTGTTAGCAGCTGTCTGCATTGCCCTCGCGCCAGTGTCACAGGACCCCTACCTCGTGTGGATGTACGGCTCTCTGGGTATCGTCGGGTTTGTCTGTGGCTGTGCTTTCTATGCATGCTTCTACCCATGGAGAAACAGAGACAAAGAGATTGGAGCAAGAAGTCATCATCGAAGGAAGTGCACCTGACTCAGAACAGCATTGTAATAGTCATTGGTTTAGAAGGGCAGCAGAAGCGAGCCACACGCCCGCTGCGGTCGGTGAAGCCGGATACTTTGAAATAGTCAAAAGATTCTCTCTGGGATAACGGATTTACCACGCCGTTCTCGAAACAAGTGGTACTTGAGAATGTCTCTTAATCAGTCCGGATGAGAGCAGTAAAAGTCAGGTGGGCCTGAGGCACAAGAACAGTCTAAAGCTGAGCCGCACATTTGACACCTAAGTGGCTCCGATGACACATCTTGGGGACTCTTGACACATACGCTTAAGGAATATCACAGAATCATAGAGTCCAATTCACTGAATTTTATATCTAACACGGAAGACGCAATCGTCAAACCAGAACGCTTGAGCAATGCAGCCACAGCAATCCATCCTCGACCACACAGCATTAAAGAGAGCCATCTGCCTTCATTGGAAGCTATGCATACGGCTGCCCGACGGTTCAACAACGGTATCACCATTGCTGCTTTGTCTCTTCATCTCAAGAGGCATAGGCAGGAAGCGGAGAGCTTCCAAGGCTGCCGGGTCTATACGGGGAGGTGCGCCGTCGGCTGGCGGAGGCCATGAAAATAGTGTGGGGGAGAAGACACCACTGCTGGCGATGCTGCCTTCGGAGATTGAGCTGTCAGTCGTGCTGGCAAGACTCTTCCTATGGTTCAAGTCTGGATCCCCGTTGTCGGACTGGTGCCCTCGTATCCAGTGCAACCAGTCCAAGATGGGAGTATGTAAGCCTTCGTGCAATGGGCTATCTGGGCCGCTGGCTGTGAGGAATCCATTGCGCTGCGAGACAGGGGTCTGATTCATGGTCCTTCGAGCAATGACGTCTCTTCTTCCATGCCACAACATTGATGACATGGTGCTCCGAGATGCTCGAGATTGTGCCCTTGAGGGGGCCTTGGATGTACGCTTAGATGTGCGCCAACCAGAAAAGACGCTAGGTGCTGAAGAGCCGGACCGTGACGAACGAGTTGGCCACCTGAATATTCGGATAGGAGACGGCTCTGGAATCGGCGGTGGTGGATAGGAGAACCCGTGAGATTGTGCATACTGTTGAGCTTGAGCATAAGTGAATGGGCTCGCCGAGTAAGGATTGGAGCGCTCGGGAACTGAGTGTAAAGTCTGTAGTCGAGGTTGGGCTTCGACATCTTGCTCCGACTGAAGGTGCTGAAACATGAGTTGGTCATGTCCACTGGACCCCCGGCTCTCAGTCATTGGAGGGGCGCTCGGGTTGACTGTATCTCGGAATCGGGGAGCGGGATCGCATTCGTTGGTGGGACTTTCAGGAGGGAGAGCTGCGTGGTGGTGCATGTTTGCCTTTCTCCTTCGACGATAAAACCAGTATAGAAGCAGGGAAATTCCCATCACGACGACAATGCCCACTTCAGGCGTGTCAGCTTCATATTCATGAAATGTAGACGCTGCTCACACGGGGAGAACTCACACACGATCCCAGTGGCTACTAACGGAGTCTGGTTATTTGACCCACTGGATTGCGACTCGACATTTGGCGAAGTCGGTGTCGGAGTTGTCGACGTTAATCCTCCTGGTTTCGTGGCATCCGCGCCACTTACTCTGGCGATGCCCGAGCTCGCTGGCGCTGGTGACGACGAGACTGATATGCTATTGGACGTAGGCACCGCCGCTGCATTTGCGATCGAGGTTGGAGCTGCTTCGGCCGCTGGTGGAACTGCACTACTGCTCGCTGGAGGATTGGCAGCAACAACCGCCGTCGGGCTTTGTGGTTGCTGGGGAGGAGCTATTGTCGTTGCGGGCGCCTGGGCAGCTGGAGCCGTCGTTGTCGGTCGCTCCTGTTCCTGCTTTGGCGAAGATGTTGGAGCAGCGGCTGGCTGTTGTGTTGTTGCTGGAGCTGCGACGACTGCCTGAGTTGTAGCCGGGGCGGCGGCTGCTTGTGAAGTCGCCGGTGCTTCAGTTACCTCTGCCTTCGGACTCTCCACGGTTGTCGCCGCCGGCGGTGACAACACCTGACTGATGAGATTGCCAGGAGCATTAAGCAAATCTCCAATGAGCCCTCGGTGATAGAGTCTGTTCGCAACCTCCTGCAACCCCTCTTGAAGTCCCTGAGCAACCATTCTTCAATACGTCCAGGCGCTGCCGTCTTGTCCGTCTTTCGGTATCGTCGTCCTCTCGTGATGTTTGTCAACAGTTTGCTTATCGACGCCCGCTAGAAAGTTCTGTCTCATGCAGAATACACCCATCAAAGTATGAGTGAGAAACGTAACAACTGAAATCGAAAAAAATCCCTACCATACGGAACGAATGACTGGAGGTAAGAGAAAACACAAAAAACCTAGGATCACAGTTCGCTCCCTCAAGCCTGCAGGATGAAATGCGAGGCAAAGGGTATTAGAGAGAGCCACCTCCTCATCCAATAGGGAGAGTCTGAGGTCAATGCGGATATTGGGATGCACTAGCTGTGATGATGAAGAGGTCCGAGCCTTGTCGTTCAATTGCCTCCTCTAAACTCGAATCGGCCGGGCATTTGTCAAAGCTACGGGCTTTTCATCCGTCACCCAAGAACTTGAGAGCTCCGTAGCCCCTTCTCAGGGCGGCTGGCTGGTAAGCAGCCTCACTTAGCGCCATCGGCTGCGCGAAATGGCGTTTCTAATGATACACTTAGCGGTTACATCGGAAGAGTGGCGTTTGTTGTTGGCCTAGGAGAAAACCCGCTAGGCAACGCCGTCGTCAATGCGGCTGTGGTGCCTAATCACCATGGATTCCACAAAGGGTCTTCATTTCAAAGGTCACTTGTTTGAATAATTCTGGACCAGCAGAGACGAAAGGCGAAAACTGTCTTGAAATCCTGATCTGAGAAAACGATCTGATCGAGAACTGGTAATGCGTCGCTTCCGAAGAACACACGGATGATCTTACATTGCCGTGTCACTTACACTCATCTTAGCCTTATGCAAGTGAAGAGACGATAGAAAGGACGTATGTACCTTTATCTCCCACCCGGGCCACTGGGAGGCCCCTTAACGCACAGATGCCTCGACGACCTCATCTGATCCGTGTTTGAATGTTGACCCCCTTCTAAGCTCCAGGCTTACCAACTCGGGTCTCGGCTGACCTTTATGGTCCTGCTTGAATCCCACTTAGTTGTCGCGGTGACACAATCTCGGCTACGACCTGACAGAGTCCTGACAGATTGTCATGAGCGGTAGGCGTGGCGCGCGGTGGACGTCGAGCTGGGGTCGTATTCTGCCCCCAGAACTTTCATGAGACGTCTCATTGTGGTTAACTCCTCTTCCAGGTCGTGTGTTGGCCTGAAATAAGCAGGCGATAACCAATCAAAAGGGTGACCGAAAAGTCCGGAGGTAGATCAATTGAGCAACTCTCACCAGACGATCGCCGAAAACTATTTGAAGCGTAGGTAGATCGCTTCGAGGATCACCGAAATGAGAATGAGAAGATGGATTATTATTCAATCTGCAAACTGAACACCCAAAGACCGGCTTGCCGCGGATCGTTGCGCATCGGGATCTTCTGACTCCGTCCTGGGGACCGTCGGACTTCTCTTCAGCAGCTCCAAGCCTTCTGGAAAGTCTTTGATTCTCCCGTTGTCGTCCCACAACGAAGCTAGCACTTCGCGCGTTCCCTTCCACGGCTTCCTTGGAGAGCATCACCGCGTAATTGTGAAGAAGCCCTCGTGTCAGCCACGATACACCATGTCATTCGCACAGGGATTGGGCAGGGTCGGATATTCACATCGAGAAGCTCCAGATCTCCCTTTTTCCACTCAAATCAATTGGCACCCTCTTATGCTAGTTTCAGCAACAGGTGTAGGTCCTTGACGTCAGTCCTCGTGCCGTCGCCGTTCGTTGGCGGCGGGTGATATGACCGGTCGTCTCCACAGAATGGAGGTCTGGTCGCATCATGATGTCTGCTACGTCCCGAGGCGGAAGTGACGTTCTCGAAGAAGACGGTAGCCCCCGTCGGGCTGTGCATACGAAGGGCTTCAAACTCGCGCTAGCAAATACCAATGAGACTGCGAGAATTTGAAATGATCGGAATGATTCCATACCGGGGACGACGTGTGTCACGCTCAAGCTGCCGTCTTCTTGCCATTCAAAGCGTTCGCTATGGCGGCGGACCTCGGCCCCAATCTTCTGCCGAGCTTCGTCATAATCATCTTCATCGGTGGTCTCTTGTCCGTATGCGCCTCGAACCCTCGTCCTTGTATTAGAAACAAGTGGATCGACTGTGTATCGATACACGCATTTAACCCCCTTGTTGAGCACTTTCGAGAGGAAGTCGGGAGCTCGTTTTGACAGCTCATGATCAAGGTAAATGGCTGATGTGATTGGAGTTGCGCCACCTGTTTTCCGTCAGCCCGACGCTCATCGCTATCTGGCCGTCACTATGGCAGATGTGAATAGCGCGTAGTCGGAGCAAGAGCACTCACCCGTATCGGGGAGCTGAAGCGCACTGAAAGTAAGCCATCCTGGGTTAACCGTCGACCATCCATACTTGATCATGTGATTAATTGTACACCATGGATATCGTTAAGCGAACTTACTCGCTATGTGGCCAGATGGGGAGCTCTGGCGGCCTTTGAGTTGTCAGTCTCCCGCCGTGAGAAGATCAAAAGATGACGATAAAACTTGCCCTTCAATTGCAGTCGTTACGTTTGGGGCCAGGAGGGTTCGAAGAGGGGGACGTACAACAGCGACGTGAGGCCGAAAGCCCGAACGCATGAGCAACCTTGCTACACTCGTCAGGGGCCGCAATAGGCAATCCGTGGATTAGGATGGCTCCCCCGTGATGCTTGCTCAAACGACCCAGTTCGCCCGATTGAGTTATTCTTCTAATGACTCCGATGCTTTGCTCCAACACCAAAGACTCGTCGCCCTGAGACCTAGGGGAAACGATGCAGACCACTAGATGCCAAGAATAGCCGTATCCTGATGATTGGGAACGTCAAAAGTCTCCAAGAGGGGCGAATTGTCATCGAATGCTCCCCCAGTCCTCCAATGCTGAGGCGGGCAGATCATACCGTGAGATAGCAGTCGATGTTTGAAGTCGCCACTGAGTCGCGGGTTAGAGAGATGCAACGCATAACGGAAGCCGAATTCGGGCAGATCATACCGTGAGATAGCAGTCGATGTTTGAAGTCGCCACTGAGTCGCGGGTTAGAGAGATGCAACGCATAACGGAAGCCGAATTCGGGCAAGCTCAGGATTGTTCACGGGATAGTCATAGCCTTCGAAAGCACGTATGCGCCAGTGAGATGTCTATAAAATGAGGGATCTTGGACTTAATTGATTCCAACTCAGAATCCTGGAACTGCAAGCTTCACTTGGCCTGATCATCCTGCATTGCGTAATAGCGGATCTCGATCCGGCTCATGCATGTCGTCGGGCGACACCCGACCCAAGTGACTTTGGTAGCAGATTCACCCCAAATTTTGCCATAATACTAGGTACTCATTCAGTGTCTCTGAAAGTATCGGCATAGTCTCCTCTACTCAGGTCATCCATCATGATGAAATGTCTTTTGTTGGCTGCAGAATACTCCGTCGTGCTATCAAATTGCTTCGAATTCAGCAAAGAGATGCTTCTGATGTCTAATACGAAAGGGTTTTATTTGTTTATTCAAACGCGAATGACGAGGATATCAAGCCGGAATAGCCGGCCTAGAACCTTGTTATCGTAGATCGGAATATCGTGATTAGAAGCGCACTATCGTGATACCTTTAGCATCGCCCATTCCTAGCGCAGCACGTAACTAACATCAGCTCTAGAGCGACCTTATTCCGGGGGTCGTTCCTCTAACCGTAGTTATAAGCGACCACGTTATAACTACTCTTATTATAATAGATTAAGCTCTTTAGTAACTATAAATATAGCCCTATAGGATATTTCTTAAGAGTTATAAGCCTAGCTCTAACTAGACCCCTAATTACTATTTTAAAATAAGCCTTTATTATTAAAAGTACTTATTAAAACTTCCTCTCTCCTATTCCTTCTTTCCTCCTTATTATATATTATCCTCTATTATTATAAACCCTCTATATCTAAATAACCTTAATTATAATATCTTTTACTATTACTATTATAGTATTATACTAGCTAACTATATATAAGAACTTTACTACTTAGTATATTATAATCTAAGCTAAAGCCTAAGCTATTAAAATCTAGAAGTATATTAACTTAGATAACCCTAAGGGACCTTTATACTTAGGTAAGACCTTATTAGAAACTCTAACTCTTAATTTATATATTACTAAGTAAAACTAAGATACTAATACCTAATACCTATAAGAGAAGAGCGCTTATAATTAATATATCGCTCTATTTAACTAAGAGGCTCTAGAAGAGGCTACTTCTAATACTACTTCTAGAACTACTCCTAAATCTACTACTAAGATATAAATAAATAAATCGCACCCCCTTTAGCTTCAAACTACCCTAGTTATAATTAATAAGAATATTATAGGTATATAGGAATAGTACTTAGAGTATTTTTATTTACTCGCTATATAAGAGTCTAAGCGAACTTATAAGGATTAGAAGTTTAAATAGATTAACTATTTAGTTATAGAGACTATTATTTATAATATTATTATACCTATATATATAGAACTTCTTATTAAAGGGGATATAACCCTATATAGCCTTATTATTAATCTTAAATATTACTATACTCTAAGCGAGGCTAGTATTCTTATTACTATTTAAAAAGAGTATATCTAAGTCCTAGAAAAAGTAAATAGGAGTATTAATCCTAATACCTAGATTAAGGACTTTAGGAGTATCTATTTCTATACTATCTAGCTTAAGCTTCCTAAGGCGAATAATACCCTCGCTTTAAAAACCTTTCTTTAAGTAGTAAATTATTACTTTATACTTACTTAAGCTAATATAGAAATTATAAATATCTTTAAATAGGAGCGAGCGCGGATACTAATCTCTAATATAAGCTAATATATTAATATATTTAAGGACCTCTTATATAAGAACGTACTCTACTTAAGGGTATAAGAATAAAGTATAGGGGTCTTTTTAACGCTAGCTAGCTATATAAATAAGGCTAACCTATTAAGCGTTCCTATAACTAGTAACCTATCTAGTAATAAGTAGTACCTATATAGGTCGAGCTATTAATAGCTAAGTATTAATTATAACTACTTAGAAGCTACTTTAACTAGATATTACTAGAAAGGCTCCTATATATTAGTAATAGATATATAAGTAGCTTAGATCTATAACTAGTTAAATAATAACCTATGCTTTACTAATCTTTATAAGGAACTTACTTATAAGGGCTAGTTACACGCTATACCCTATAAAAGTAAAAACTACTAAAATAATAAGGGGGGTAATAAAGGTTTATTTAAGAAATCTAATATAGCCCTAAGCTACCCTATTAATATAGTAATAGTTACTTTCTATATAGCCTTCTTAAACGAGGTTAGGAATAATATAGTTAACTTAGATAAAGAGTACCTAAGTATCTTTATAACCCCCTACTTAAGACCTTATATATTATATAAGTCTATAGTCCTAGATAACTATAGAGGGATATACTTTATAAATACTTAGTCCCTACTTATCCCCTCCTTAATTAGGTATTATAAAAGACAATAGGTTAATTCTAGAATAGCTTTATACCTAATTATTATAAAAGATATATAGATTATTAAGAATACTCTTAATAGCTTGAAAAGCGCGAATATAGAGGACCTTATACTCTATAATATAAGATATATAGAGAACTTTTATATTAATATTATTTCTAAAGCGCTACTTTAGAAGATAGGTATTTAATATTTAGGGTATAACTATATACTTTGCTTTAGAACCTATAAGAATAGCGTTATAGTTAAGAAACTTATTAAGAAGGCGAACCTCGCCTTCCTTAAATATAAGCCTCGTTCCTTATACTCTATTCCTAAGCGGATTCCCTAAAGTATTAATATTATTATTAATAATATAAACTATATACTTAT
>JAVHLU010002675.1:0-16403 GCA_036785755.1 Colletotrichum ledebouriae
TTACCTATCCCTTTATAATATCTCCCCTTAGGAAGGTATCTAGTTTTAATATAAGTATAGGGGTTATTAGTATAGTCCCCTAGCTTATTTATTTTCTAATAGGTTAAGTTCCTTAACCTCCCTTATAAATTAGATTATATTAACTCTTACTTTCTTAGTAAACGCTTAGTATCTTACTAGCGTTTTATTTATACTTTATTATTTATATAGGTAGTCTGCCCTCCTATACCCTTTCTTCTTATAGCTAAAGTATACTAAGGGGTTAGATATCGCAGGTTATATATTAGGGTTAAACGTTAGCTAGCCCCTATTAAATCCCTATAATATACTACTAACTAGTTAATAAGGTATTAGGCTCTAGGTACCTTGCGTAGTTCTATAGCTAGAGATCTACTAGCCCCCTTTTTAGCTCGCTCTTACTATAGGGGAGACCCTTAGTATATACTCTTTACTTATATATTACTTCTTACCTTTACTCTATAGGGTCTTACTACTCTATTAGTAATATATCTCTTATAAGCGTTCTATTTCTATAGCTATATCTCTTAGTCTCTATATTTTAACTTTTTAATATTATAGCTCCTTATTCAGAAAAGGGGCTAGTTAGAAGTATAATATATAGGCCTTAGCCTTACTATCTTCTATACTAACTATACCTAAGTTCTAATATATTACTAACTATTTAATAAAGAACTATATTTATAACTACGTCTCTTTCTATTTTATTATATCTAGCTTTTTATAATACCTCTACGCTTAAAGCTCTAAGTTAATATATTATTAGTAAATAAATATTATAAAGTTAGCTTAAGCTAGGTCTCTTTCTAGCCTAGCCCTATAGTATTATTACTAGGTCTATAGGGATAAGCTTATCTTTATAAGCGCTTATTAGATCTATTACTCTAGTATACTACTAGCGCATAGTTAGTATCTATCTTTAACTACCTAGATCTAGTTACTAACCTAGTCTATAGTAAAGTCCTTACTTATAGTATAGTAGTTATATATAGGGGGTTTCTTATATTCTCTCTATAGGTACCTTATTACTAGGTAGTTAGCGAGTTCTTATAAGAGGGTAGTAGTTTATTCCTTATACTACTACTATTATAAATATATCTACTCTATAAGACTCTCCTGCTATCTCTATAGTAGTCCTATTACTTAGGTAAGGACGCCTAAGACGCTAGCTTCTTAGGGGGTCTTAGATAGGGTGCCCTATTAGCTATTACTTACTATTTATTTACTAAGCGAGGGTAGGTCTGCTTACTCTAGCGCTATCTAGGATTAGGCCTGCCCCCTTAGGGTTATCTCTCTTACTATATTATTACTAGGGTTATCTATCCCCTTACTATAGTATCCGCGCTATATTCCTTATATCTTAGGGCTTAGTAAGTAATCTATATTATATTAGCTAAGACCCTATTAGTTATATTCTATATACTTAGCCTAGAGTCTATTATAGTTAAACTCCGTTACTAATTTATTAGTATACTATTGCTAGTTTGTTTTAGATATTCTAACTAGCGCTAGTTTCTTAAATCGAGGTAGAAGTGATAGAGTTATAAAAGTATAGCTATAGGCCTATACTAGGAAGAGCTAGAATACTAAAACGTAGGTATACGTAGTTATATTAAACTATTACTTAACCTTCTAAGTCTCTAGCTTATAGAGTTTTTTTAAGAGTATATATATTTACTACTAATTCGCTAATGCTTTGCTAATAGCGTTGGCTCTATTTCCTGCACACGCTATTGTTCCTTATATAAATAGCCTATCTACTAGGTTTATAACCCCTAACTTATACTCTAAGTTAAAGTTAAATACTAAGAGTTTATATTCCTATCTAGTAAGCCTTCCCTAAAGGTCTTATGCTAATATGCTAATAACTCCCTTTAGCGCCTAGTAATCTATTAGGACTATAAACTTCTTTAATATACCCTAAAGGTAGTAAGCCTAGTAATCTAGGCTTTTAACTATAGCGAGAAGCTCCTATTAGCTTACTCCCTAATATTACTTATTATTACTAAGCGTTTATAAATAATACGTAACTAGTTACTACTAGCTATTTATATATTATAATAGGATACTAGATATAGCTTTAATAGAAGTATCTATCTTAACCCTTATTTTATAAGTTAGGTCCTAATATTAGAGAATAGGTACTAAGTAAAAGGTAGCTTAGAGCTATTTAAAGGCTTTTTAGGCCTCTTCTAGCTAGTAAAATTCGCTTCGCTTCTTATTATTCTCGCTACCCTTTAGTAGGGATATTATAGGGGCTATAATACTTAAATAGCTTATAATAAACCTATAATAGAAATTATAGAACCCTAGGAAGACTTAGATCTCCCTATATATCTTAAGTAGCTTCTATTTAATAATAGCTTAGATATAGGTTTAGTTTATTAATATACCTTTAGGTATAATAATATACCCTAGGAACTCTACTTATTATTAGTAGAACTTATTCTTACTAAGCTTAATATATAGCGCCTACTAGCAAAGCCTATAGAGCACTTAGCGAAGGTCCTTTATATACTACTCTCTTATCTTAGAGTAGATTATAATATTACCTATATAGGTAAAATAATAAGTATCTAGTAGCTTAGCGAGCGCTTAGTAAATATATACCTAGAATATCGCTAGGGTATTTATAAGTCTAAATAATATAATAATATATTTAAAGTACTTATAATAAGTCCTAACAGCTATCTTCTAGTAGTCTTCTGGCTTAATATAGATATAATAGTATATATTTTAAAGGTCGATCTTTGAGTTCGGAATTACGCCGCAGCCCCTTTATAAAAAGACTATAACAAATTCACCCAGTTCGCAGGTATAATTCGGGAAATACTATATAGGTATTTTAACCTATACCCTCTACTAGTTAAGGAAAATACTATAAGAACCCTATATATTCCTACTACTCGCAAGTAAAGCCTCTAAATATTATAAAGTCAGACGCGCGCCGCACTAGGGCTAATTATATTAGAGCTAAACGGGCTACTAAGGCTCTTATAGCCTAGAAAAGCTACTATACGAGATAACTCCTTAACCTAAAAGGTCGACCTTCTAGTAAGGTACTAAAAGTAAAAGCTACTATATAAAATAACTCCTTAACTTAAAAGGTCGACTTTCTAGTAAGATATTAGAAATAAATACTACTATATAAGAGGTAACTCCTTAACTAAAGAGGTCTTTCCTAAGGGGTTCTTATAGCTAGAAGTATAAGAAGCTCTATTATAAGTAGGGCCTTATACCTCTCCCTCTTCCTTATTCTTATCCCTTAACTATATTAGTACTAGACCTTATATATAAAAGCGCTAAGCTTATATAAGGTATACCCTTTAATATTAATAATATATAAGAGCTTACTAGAGAGTTTAGTATTAATATAATTAATAAAACCTAATCCTTCTTTAACTACTCTATTATATTTAGAGAGTATATTATTAGTATAGCCCTTAAGAGGGCTCTTATTAATAGCCCTAGAGGGGATACTTACTATTATATTTTAGCTAAGTAAATAGATTTAGTAGTAGAAGCTAGGTAGGTTATTATATACCTTATAGAGTAGCCCTTCTTTAAGCAGGTCCTCTATACTATTAAAGCAGAGGTAGCCTAGGCCCCTTAGGGGAATATTAGTAAGTATAGCTTATGCTAACTACTTTAATATAGAGAGAGCGTTGCTAATAACGGTATAGCTACGAAGGTATTAGCTAACCCGATCGAATAAGAGGATTATAAAGATAGTAACAACTAGCGGATAAAGCGGTAATAGAGGTAGTATTAGTAGCGTAGGTAGTACGCGAGAGGATAAGTCGATAGTTTCGTAGTTTAGATAATTAAAAACCACGTTATTATTAATATAAAGTTAAAGATCGTGAGGCTATTAATAGGTATATATAAGTGCGGCTATAGTTAGGAAAGGATCATATAACCAAAGGCTATATATTATCAGGAGGCGCGGAGTTAGAAGGTCTATTGCACTTAAGCAGGTAAAATCACTATGCAGTAGCTAGAGGCCAAAGGTCGATCTTTAAGATCTAGTTCGCTCCCTAAAGCCTATCTAATAGCTTACTAATAAGGGGGAGTAAATATTAGTTTTTTAATATTACCTTATTAAGGCCTTAATAATTTATATAAAGGTATAAGGATCTATCCCTCTTAAGTATAAAGAGAATAGGGGCGCCTACCTTACTTATTAAGGGTTAAATCCGCCCTATTACTTAGTTATTAGTAATATATTAATAGAGCTCTTCTAGCTAGTGCTTATTTAGTAGGTAGATAGGCTTATATAGAGGTTTCTTCTTTTTAACTAAGTTAATAGTATATTCTATACCCTCTAGGGTTAGGTATTCCTTTACTAACTACTTATTAAATATTACTTATTTACTAAGTAGCTCTAGTAGTAATTCTACTTCGCCCTCTAAGGTATCCTCTTCGCCTAGGGCTTCTATTAGTAGCTTATAGGGGGTAATATTCCCTAATATATATATAATATAAGCCCTCTAGCTATTCTTAATAACCTCCTATATAAATACTAATAGCTTAGCGATACTAAGGCGCTTATATCCCTAGGTATTTATCTAAGTAATAATTATAATACCCTCCCTTCTTATAGAGTATTATAATAGGAGGAGGTCCCCTGCTCCTTTAGGGCGGGAAGCCTTAGTAAAGAGTCGCTATATCTTCCTTAATTATCTCCTTAAGTTAATAAGGAAGAAGGTTAACTAATATATATTCTAGCTTATTATAGAGGACTTATTAAACCCCTCTAATATAGGGGCGCGCGCTACTATAGGTTATAGTTATAAGGACTTTATTAGTTAACTACTAATAATATTAACTTAGGAATAGGAATCTATATCTATTACTACTTCTTATTTAGTAACGTTCTAGAGAACGATTACCTATCCCTTTATAATATCTCCCCTTAGGAAGGTATCTAGTTTTAATATAAGTATAGGGGTTACTAATATAATCCCCTAGCCTACTTATTTTCTAATAGGTTAAGTTCCTTAACCTTACTTATAAATTAGATTATATTAACCCTCGCTTTCTTAGTAAATACTTAGTATCCTACTAGCGTTTTATTCGCACTTTATTATTTATTTAGGTATTTTACCCTCTTATACCCTTTCTTCTTATAGCTAAAGTATACTAAGGGGTTAAATATTATAAGTTATATACTAGGGCTAAATATAGGTTAGCTCTTATTAGATCCCTATAACGTGCTACTAACTAGTTATTAAGGTATTAAGCCCTAGGAACCTTATATAGTTTTATAGCTAGAGCTCTCCTAGCTCCCCTTTTAGCTTACCCTCGCTATAAGGGGGACCCTTAGCGTATACTCTTTACTTATATATTACTTCGTACTTTCGCTCTATAAGGTCTTACTATCCTATTAGTAATATATCTCCTATAAGTATTCCGCTTTTATAGCTATATCCCTTAGTCTCTATATTTTAACTTTCTAATATTTAAGCTCCTTATATAGAAAGGGGGCTAGTTAGAAGTATAATATATAGGCCTTAGCTTTACTATCTTCTATACTAACTATACCTAAGTTCTAATATATTACTAACTATTTAGTAAAAAACTATATTAGTAATTATATCTCTTTCTACCTTATTATATGTAGCCTCTTATAGTACCTTTACTCTTAAAGCTTTAGGTTAATATATTATTAATAAACAAATACTATAAAGTTAGCTTAAGCTAGGTCTCCTTCTAGCTTAGCCCTATAGTATTACTACTAGGTTTATAGGGATAAGCTTATCTTTATAAGCGCCTATTAGATCTATTACTCTAGTATATTACTAGCGCGTAGTTAGTATCCGTTTTTAACTACCTAGATCTAGTTACTAACCTAGTTTATAATAAAGTCCTTACTTATAGTATAGTAGTTATATATAGGGGGTTTCTTATATTCTCTCTATAGGTACCTTATTACTAGGTAGTTAGCGAGTTCCTATAATAGGGTAGTAGTTTATTCCTTATATTACTACTATTATAAATATATCTACTCTATAAGGCTCTCCTACTATCTCTATAATAATCTTATTACTTAGGTAAGGATACCTAAGACGCTAGCTTCTTAGGGGGTTTTAAGCGGGGTATTATATTAGCTACTACTTGCTATTTATTTACTAAGTAAGGGTAGGTCTGCTTACTCTAGTGCTATCTAGGACTAAGCCTGCCCCCTCAGGGTTATCTCTCTTACTATATTATCGCTAGGGTTATCTATCCCCCTACTATAATATCTATATTATATTCCTTATATCTTAGGGCTTAGCGAGCGACCTATATTATATTAGCTAAGACCCTATTAGTTATATTCTATATACCTAGCCCGGAGTTTATAATAATTAAGCTCTATTACTAATTTATTAGTATACTATTACTAATTCGTTTTAAATATTCTAACTAGTACTAGTTTCTTAAATTAAGGTAGAAGTAATAGAGTTATAAGAGTATAGCTATAGGCCTAAACTAGGAAGGGCTAGAATACTAAAACGTAGGTATATATAGTTATATCAAACTATTACTTAACCTTCTAAGTCTCTAGCGTATAGAGTTTTCTTAAGGGTATGCATATTTACTACTAAATTGCTAATGTTTTGCTAATAGGGTGGCTCTATACCCTGCACCCGCTATTGTTCCTTATAAGATTTAAGAAATAGTAGTTATAAAGTATTTATAAAACTTTATTTAAACTTATAATATTCCTCTAGAGTTAATAGAAGTATTAAAAAAGCTTGAGGAATTATTATTATATTAAGTTTAGATATAGGCTTTAAGATATCTAGCTTATTTATAGCTTTAGCTCTTAGGGTCTTATAGCCTCCCCTCTCTTTACTCTCTTTAAAAAGGAGTATTAGGTCTAGCGTCTAGCTTTATTTAGTCTCTATCTTAATATATTAATTATAATAAGAGCAGTTAAGGCGATATTATTATTTAATAGTATTAGTAAATAATTATAAGTTAAGTATTTATACCTATAGGACCTTACCTTGAATATATTAAGTAGTTTTATATACTTCCCTATAGAATAGCGACTTTTAAATATATTTATAGTAATCACCTAAATATTATTTAAAGTTCTTATAAGTAATAGCTATAATACTTATTTTTATAGCTAAACTAAGGAAGGTATACCTAATTTAAATAAGTAGTATATATAACTTATTAGGGTATTACTTAAGCGCTAGTACGAAGTTTATAATAATTAAATAGTTAATAGGTTTTAGAAAGTTAGACCTAAGACCTATTTTAACCTTATAATTAAAAAGTAGCTTATAGGGTATTATTATTAGAGAGGCTTATTATTTCTTTAAAATATTCCTTAGTTAAGGAAATCTTTAAGGTTTAATATCTCTTAGGGATATCTCTTAGTTAAGGGAAATAGTAAAGGGTTAATACCTCTTATTAATATTTCCTAGTTACGAGAAAGGGGGAGTTTAGAGGCTTTTAATAATATATAATACCTATAGGTATTAACTACTAAGATACTACTATATATAAACTTAATATAGTTAGCTATTTATATAATTAAGTATTTTCTTAATTATAAGAGATATCCTTAGTTATAAGGGGATATAGCTAACTATTAAGGTCGTGCTACTAATTAATATAGTCTATATAATAAGGGAGAAATATAGGTAAAAAAATCTATAATTCTTTAAAGGTTTTCTCCTTAAAAGCGATAAGCCTTTTTATAAAGGTTTACCACGTTTAGGTACGTTTAATGCGTTGAACGCGTTAGGCGCCCTTAGGCGGGATAACCGCACTAAGCGCGTTTAGTATTAAGATTATAATAAGAGGTTTCTTATAAGTCTCTAGGTATAACTTTACCTAGCTATATACCTCGATATTATGGATAACGTTATAGCAGATCCTACTAGTATATATACATAAGAAGGGGTATTTTATATAATAATAAAACTTCGTTAGCGCATACTTAAATAGAGAGCTAGAGGAGATAGAATATATAATACCTTTCCTATTAATTAAGAAGTTCTTTATAAACCTATAATATACTAAGCTAGTAGCTTTATATAGATATAAAGTAAATTAGAAATAGGTTATTAGACTTTATAAGGCTCTATATAGGTTATAATAGGGCGGGAGGTAGTAATAGAAGGAGCTATAAGAGATTCTCTAATAAGTAGGGTTTATATTACTATATTTAAATAATATAGCTTATTATAATAAAACTCTTAATGTTATAATAGCTATATATATTAATAATATCCTAGTATATAAACTAGAAGTAGCTCTTAGCTCTATGTATAAGCGCGTAGGTAATAAGATTAAGGTTAATAACCTCGGGATACTTAATAACTTCCTTAGTATATAACTTACTTTTAATAAGAAATATTAGAAGATTATTATTAATTAAGAAATGTATTCAATAGAGATAATAAGGGAGTTTAGACTAAAAGTTAGGTTTATAAATATATTTATTAATACAGGGGTACCTAACTTTATAATCCCTAGTATAGATATTATACTAAACCTAGAACCCTAATTATAGTACTAGAGAGTACTTAATAAGGTTAGCTTTAGAGCGCTTATAATATAACTAGATCTTTCTTTTAATATAAGGCTATAAGTATAGTTTTCCTATTACTTAAATAAATAATATAAAAGGAGTATAGAGTACTTAATATAATATATTAATATAAACCCCTCTTTAGTAATAGGTTATAATAATAAATATAGGGATAGAGACGTAAGTAAATAGAGTCTCTATAGCTATATTAATAGTAATTATACTAGCTATAAGGACATAGCGCGTTTAATAATAAGTTAGGTATTCTTTATAGCTAATAAGCTAATCTTATAAAGATCCTAATAATACGTAATAGTCTCTAAGTTATCTATAGAAGCTAAGTATTATATAATATTATTTACTACTTTAGGAGCGCTTTAAATATATAATTTCTTAAGTAAACTTAGTATAGATCTTAGAGAGCTTCTTTATATATAAGTAAAGATTTTAAGAGTAATTATACTTATAAAGGGGGACTTTATAAATTATTATATGAAATATATATAAATTTATAACTACTTTATATAAAAAGATACTAGGTAAGGCGAGGTTAACTTTAAATATATATTATTAATAAATAATATAGCTAACTTATTTAGAAAGCTAATTAGGAGGATAATCTTTAAATAACTTTCTAAAAAGAATAATATAAAGCTATTTAAAGCTAGTGCTATTATAGAGAAGTATATTAAGGCGGGTTAAGCTTTATAAAACTAGGCTCTTAGCGAGGAGGAGTATTATAATTATAAATAGCGCTATATAATAATAAGTAAGCTATATATAATATAATATTAAGTTATATATAAGTTAGAGGCGTTATATATAATAAAAGAGCTTATTTATATATAAAGATATATAATAGGAGCGTAGGTTATATTATAACTAGGTATAAGGATAGCTTCGCTTATATAACTATAAATAATACGCTCGTTTAACCCTGGTTTCTAATCCCTAACTACGCATAGGATCCTTATTATTATAGGCTTAACCTAGGCGTAGCTTATAATATAGACCTGCTTATTATTATAACTCTATCCCTTCTAGGTGCTTAAGTATGCTAATTTAATACGCCTCTTTAGTTCTAAGTAGCTAAGCTAAAACTAGCCTATCCCTCTATTATTAGCATATCTCTTTTTTTTTATAGGTGCTATGTGTGGGATTCGAACACGGGTCCGTGCAGGTATTTAGCGATAAATTTCACAATAGCGTGTGGAATTATACCACTACGCTAATTAGACTATTAATTATTAAATAGGGCGTAAAATGTATATATATTAGTGATGCTATTGTGTGTATATAAACTCTACGTATAGGCCCTTATTTAGGCGCGTCCTAGCTCCTTTTCTAGCGCGCACCCCGGTCGTAGTTAGTATAATAATAAGGATCCTATATATAGTTAGGGGTTAGAAACTAGGGTTAAACGAGCGTATTATTTATAGTTATATAAGCGAAGCTATCCTTATACCTAATTATAATATAACCCGCGCTCTTATTATATACTAGGATAGTGTAAGATAGACTTAGCTGCGCAACTTTTAGAAAACTCCCTTAGCGCATAGACCTATTATAGGAAGACTATAGAGTAGAGCGTAGAAGGGAGGAGCGTAGTAAACTTTAGGGGAGTATATATATTATTATAATTAGTACCTGAATAATCCTATACCTCGTTTTTAGTATTTTCTTAGCGAATCCGCGCCCGATTTAGATAATCTCTTTTAATTAGATCTATAGATTATTCTATATATCCTTTAAGTTTACTCTTAATATTCTTACCTATTTATAGGTAGAGCTATATTATTTATTATCTTTCTAGTTCCTATTAGTTCTAGCCCTTTTTAATAGTACCTAGAGGTAGATTCTTTTGCTCTTTTCAATAGCCTTTATAAGCTTCTTAGGGCCTCTAGCTACTGTATAGTGATTTAACCTGCTTAAGTGTAATAGACCTTCTAACTCGGCGCCTCCTAATAACATATAGCCTTCGGTTATGTGATTATAATTACTAACTACCTTTCCTAACTATACCTATACTTATATATACCCTACTAGATAGCCTCACGATCTTTAACTTTATATTAATAATAACGTGGGTTTTAATTATTTAAACTACGAAACTATTAAGTTTTCCTCTCGCGCACTACCTATGCTACTAATACTACCTCTATTACTACTTCGTCCGCTAGAAGTTATTACTATCTTTACTATACTATTATTAGTAACGCTCTCTCTATATTAAAGTAGTTAGTATAAGCCGTACTTACTAACGTTCCCTTAATAGGCCTAAGCCGCCTAGGCTACCTCTACCTTAGTAATACGGAGGACTTACCTAAAGAAGGGCTACTCTATAGGGTATATAATAACCTACTAAACTTCTACTACTAAGTTTACTTACTTAGCTCTAATACTATTACGCTTTATAAAGTCCCCTATAGGGGTATTAAAGTAAGCCCTCTTAAGGCCTATATAAATAATATACTCTCTATATATAGTAGAGTAGTTAATAAAGGAGCGGGTTTTATTAATTATATTAAAGCTAAACTCTCTAGTAACCCCCTTTATATTATTTATACTAAAGGGTATACCTTACTTAGGCTTAGTATATTTATATATAGGGTTAGGTATTAATATAGTTAAGGGATAAGGATAAGGAAGAGGGAGAGGTATAAAGCCCTACTCGAAGTAGAGTTTTTTATACTTCTAGCTATAAGAACCTCTTAGAAAAGACCTCTTTAGTTAAGGAGTTACCTCTCGTATAGTAATATTTACCTTACTAAAAGGTCGACCTTTTAGGTTAACTATTATAGCCCTAGGTACTAAGAGTAATATACTAATTTTAGAGAGATACTAATATAGAGAAGCTATAAATTCTTCTAAAATAAGAGCGTTATTAGGAAGGCCCTTCTATATTAAGTAATAAGACTTAAAATAGAATTATAATAGCCTAGAGTAATAAGATTAAAATCGCTAGACCTTTCCTATATTTATTTAGTTATTTAGTTTATATTATTTCCTTTTTTATTTTATTTAAAGAAAGTTATAACTACTTACTTTATCTTTCTATTTAGAAGATATTATAATAGTAACTTTACTTTATTAACTATAATACTTTATTACTTTAACTATATAATATTAACTTTAATATTTATAAACCTATAAGTATTATATCTTCTTCTTCCTTAGCTAACTTAAATACTAGATCCCCTTCTAATAAGGGGCAATAGCCTAAAGAGAGATTCGCAGGAGCTTTATTTAGTAAGATATAACCTCGTACTATAAGGTAGCTAGCCTCTAATAATAGTATAAATAGGTCTATAAATCCTACTTATAGGATAGGAGTAATACTAAGAAAGGGCTAGAACTAATAGGAACCAGAAAGATAACAAATAACATAGCTCTACCTATAAATAGGTAAGAATATTAAGAGTAGGCTTAAAAGATATATAGAATAATTCGCAGATCTAATTAAAAGAGATTATCTTAATTAGGCGTAGATTCGCTAAGAAATTACTAAAAAACGAGGTATAGGGTTATTAGGGTACTAATAGTAATAATAATAATAATACTATCTTTTCCTCTACTATACTCCTCTCCTCTACGTTTTACTCTATAGTCCCCCTATAATAGGTCTATACGCTAAGGGAGTTTTCTAAAGGTTATATAGCTAAGTCTATCCTATCCTATCCTAATTATCCCCTTAAGACTCTTTATAATATTATAAAAAAGAGTCTTAAAAAATAAATAAAACTACTTTATAGAAATAATAAATAAACTCTATTTATAGATCTAATTTATTAATAATATCTTTTAGGTAAGCGATCTTATTATTAAGAAGGTCCCTTAGGTTTAACTATCTTCTACTATAAGTTATATCTTAATAATAGCCTTACTACCTCTTCTTTTTTATTATACTCCTTATTCTACTCTAATCCTTAGTATAGCTAAAATTACCTACCTTATTATACTAGGCGTAAGAAGTTATAATAATATACTCCCTTAGGCGTATTCTACTCGATCTAATCCTATTAGTTAACCCTCTACTAGATATAGTCTATATAGCTATAGTTATACTTATTTAAAGGACTAAGCCTCTTAGGATATAATAATATATCTATAAGTATAGTTCTTAGGTATAGCTTAATAATTATACTTCGACTTAGTATTTATAAGACCTATAACTAAAGCTAATATCTAAGGTATTTAAGCTTATTATCTAATATTTTAAATAAAGTAGACCTAGATAATACTAATAATCTATAAATAGGTTAAGGAATATCTACTATAAGAGATAGTATAATATTATTATTATTTCTAAAGTCTATTATATTATAATTTATAAGTAAAGGAGTAGGAGGGTATAAAGAGAAGAAAAGTGCTTTCTTAAAGTCTTCTTAGCTTAATAGGGTATCTTATAGAGCTATATTACTATTAATAGTTAAGTTATAGAACTTTATAGTAATCGTAGATATATATCGAGTAACTAAAGGGATTTTAGAGTTAGAGAATAATACGCTATTACTTAAGGTTATACTATTAAAACGTAGAAATAGTAATCCTTCTTAAATTAGAGCTCTAGCTTATTTAATATATTAGAGACTATATATAAATCTATCCCTCTATTAAACTAAATTAACTATAGAGGTATTAATTAATAGGAGCTTTTAGAGTTATAGAGGGGCTCCTATCTTATAATACTACGTATTAAGGTCCTATATAGCTTTAATAAAGCGCTAATTACTATTCTAGTCCTATATAGAGTTATAATAGAAGTAATAGCTAGTTAATTAATCTATAAAAATCGTAGCCTAGTAATAATTATTATAGTTTAGTAGAAAGAAAGCCCTAGTAATATCCTAGAGATTCTTTACCTCTTCTCTTTTAAGCTCTATAGAAGCCTTATTAATTTCTTTCCTAGGTTACTAGGCTAGCTTATAGATTAGGGTATAGATATTATAAGGGTAGCCCTTAATTATAAATATAAAAAGGGCTATAACCTCTAAATTATCTAACTCCTCTTATCTTATTAGCTTCCCTTATATATTATAAAAGTCTAATAAATATTCTACCTAGGCTAAAGTTATAATAGATAACCCTCTACTATACTAAGTTATTAAATAATTTATAGATTCTTAGTTCTATTATATATACTATAGGATTACTAGTATAAGCTCGTCTTTATTTAGTATAGAGTTCCCTTTAGGTCTTATAATATTAAATCCTATTAAGGTATTAATAGGGCTAAATATAATATCTCTTAGGGTAATAGGAGCTAAGTAGGGCGATATAGATAGTTTTATAGACCTAGGGTAGTTAAGATACTTTATAAAATTAGCTAGTTACTATAAGTTATAATCCCTCTTCTATTTCTTATAATTATTCTTTCTTCTTATATTTTAGATATTTAGTTCCTTTAATAATTCTTCCTCTCTATTTAACTCTTCTAGATTAATAGGAATTATTAGACTAGTCTATAAATTAATATCTATAGGTATTAGTAGGTTAATATCTATCCTATCTAGAGAGGAAACCTCTAGGTCTATAAATTAAGGGGTATACGTAGCTATTTAATATTTAATATCTTCTTAAGCTATCCTTTTCCTAAGATCTTTATCTCTTAATTTAAAGTATTAATTACGCGGAATTCTATCTATTCTTAGTTAGGTCTAGCTTCCTTTAAGAAGTATTTTATTAGTAAAAGCCTTTAATAAATAATTAATCTAAGCTTAATACCTTATTTTAATAGGCTACTTTAGAGGTAGCCTCTATACTATAGATATTCTCTTAAAAGATTACTAAGGTAATAAGGCTAGCTTTTTAGAAGGCTTATCTTAGTAAATAGGACTTTAAATAAATATTTAGGGTAACTAAGGGGTCTAGAGAATTCCGCTATTAAGTCTTTATCTATACCTCTATTACTTTCCTTACTAGCTTATAGGAGATAAAGGTCTTTTAGTATATAGTAGCTATATATAGCTTATTTATTTAATCCTAAGGCGGTTATAATATAATACCTTATATTTATTATAGAGAGCGGTCCTATACTACTAAGAACCCTATATTAGGTATTTATATCTACGAACTATACTTCGAGTATATCTTAATACTAGGTACTCCTTATACTAACTACTTTTTCTATTAAACTTAAGAGAGTTACTTATATAATTATCTAAGTATCTATAAGTACTATAAGTATAGAATTAAGCGTAATAGTAAGGTAAGGAGGAGTAGAGAATTTAATAATATTAAGGAGATCCCGTAGTCCTAAATTCTAGTAGATACTATAGTTATAGCTATAGCTAAGTTTACCTTCTCGCTCCTTTATAATAAATACTATTAATAAGCCTAGGAATATTATCCTAAAGCTAGGTTTATATACTCTTATTACCCTTTTATAATAGAGCTACCTCTAGAGCTTAACCTTATAGAAATTATAAACTACTTAAGGCTTTATATTATAAATTAGAGTAGGAAAATAGGGCTTCTAGATATATTTATATACTATATAAGGGGGGGGGGTAAAAAAGGAAAAGAGAATAAGAAGCTAGTTAGGTTTTAATAAGAAATTAAAGCGAATATTATATAAATAGGTCTATAAAGCTAAAGTTAAAGTATATCTAGGTATAAAAATTAATATAATCCTTTTTATAAATATCCTTCTCTTTCTCTTTAGTAGAAAGTAATATAATATTAGTAATAATCCTTTCTAGGGAAAAGGGGGGGATAAGAAAAGTCTATTAATATCTTTACTAGGGGCTAGTAACTACGATTTTAATACCCTCTCTCCCTTTCTCTTCTTTTCCCTTATTTTTAAGTTATTAATCTTATATTTATTTAGTAAGGAAGAGTAGTTTTAGTATTATTACTAAGAGGTTAAAGATCTTATACTTTTCTAGGCTTAATTACCCTATTATAATTACTAATAGATATTAAAGTTATCTAGGCTATTATTATATTAAATAATAGCGAGGGGCGTGCTTGAAATAAGTAGGGAGTTATTAATACTATTTCTTACCCTTATCCCTAAAGTTTAGGAATATTATCCCTAGAATCTTAAACTTTTAAACTAAGAGATAAAAAGAAGGGAAAATTAGAATAGGTCTATGAATTATTAATTAAAATATATTATAATAAAAGAAACCTTATATATCCTCTAGATCTTCTATCTTAATATACTCTTTTTCTTTCTCTTTTAGTATTTTAAGAATTTTAATAACTAGTTATTATTTAGCCTTTAAAACCTTAATTATCTTCTCTAAATCCTTTAAATATTATTTTAATTATACTATTAAATATAATAAATCCTCCTCTTCCTCTTAATTACTTTCCCTAGGTAC
This sequence comes from Colletotrichum ledebouriae, assembly GCA_036785755.1. NCBI lineage: Eukaryota > Fungi > Ascomycota > Sordariomycetes > Glomerellales > Glomerellaceae > Colletotrichum > Colletotrichum ledebouriae. Next base: position 15,883 of record JAVHLU010002675.1, read on the forward strand.
TATAGGTTCCTCCTCTTCTTCCTTAGGTATATAATTATTATACTCTTTATTCCCTAGTACTAAGAAGACTTTTACTAGGTTCCTTTCTAAATTAGATTTATAAATATCTAAATTACTTAGTTCTTAATACCCTTTGGAGCTTAAATAAATTTATAAAGTTAATTTCTACTAAATATCTTTCTAAAAACCTTATTACTTACTAATATTACTAATTAATATAATAGAGCTTTTAGAGCTTATAAAAGGATATAAAAGGGGCTTTACTATTAGTAGTTAAGCTTTTTAATAAATAACTTATTAATAGAGCCCTTAATATTAAATACTAGTACTTAATTACCTACCTCTAGCCTCTCCTTCCTTATAATCCTCTTATATTAACTATTATAATAATCTATAGTCTTCTTATATTAACTATTAATTATCTTTTTAGCTTATTTTCTATCTTTATTAAGTTATAAGAAGGCTTATAGATATATTTAAACCTCCTCTTCCTTTATTATTACTAAATCCTAATTAAGAAC
>JAVHLU010002676.1:0-16395 GCA_036785755.1 Colletotrichum ledebouriae
TCTAAGTATAAAATTAATATAATCCCTTTTATGAATATCCTTTTCTTTCTCTTTACTAGTAAATAATCTAATATTAGTAATAATCCTTTCTTAGGAAAAAGGGGGGGGGGGGGGGGGGGTGTGAGAAGGGTCTAATAATATCCCCCCTAAGGGCTAATAACTATGATTTTAATACCCTCTTTCCCCTTCTCTTCTTCTCTCTTATCTTTAGGTTATTACTCTTATATTTATTTAGTAAGGAGAGGGGGCTTTAGTATTATTACTAGGAGGTTAAGGATCTTATACTTTCCTAGGCTTAATTACCCTATTATAACTACTAATAAATATTAAAGTTATCTAAGCTATTATTATATTAAATAGTAATAAGGAGATATACTTTAAATAAGTAGGGAGTTATTAATATTATCTCTTACCCTTATTCCTAAAGTTTAAGAATATTATTCCTAAAATCTTAAACTTTTAAACTAAGAGATAAAAGAAAGGGAAAATAAAAATGAGTTTATAAATTACTAATTAAAATAAGTTATAATATAAGAAACTTTATATATCCCCTAGATCTTCTATCTTAATATACTCCTTCTCTTTCTCTATTATTATCTTGAGAATCTTAATAACTAGCTATTATTTAGCTTTTAAAGCTTTAATTACCTTCTCTAAATCCTTTAAATACTATTTTAATTATATTACTAATTATAATAAAACGTCCTCTTTTTTCTAATTACTTTCCCTAAGGATTATAGGTTCCTCCTCCTCTTCCTTAGGTATATAATTATTATACTTTTTATTCCCTAGTATTAGGAAGACTTTCGCTAGGTTTCTTTCTAAATTAGATCTATAAATATCTAAATTACTTAGTTCTTAATACCCTTTAGGAGCTTAAATAAATTTATAAAGTTAATTCTTACTAAATATCTTTCTAATAATCTTATTACTTACTAATATTACTAATTTATATAATAGAGTATTTAGAGCTTATAATAAGATATAAAAGGGGCCTTACTATCAGTAGTTAAGCTTTTTAATAGATAATTTATTAATAGAACCCTTAATATTAAATACTAATACTAAATTACCTACCTCTAGCCTCTCTTCCTTTTTATAATCCTCTTATATTAATTATTATAATATTTTATAGCTTTCTTATATTAATTATTAATTATTCTTTTAGCTTACTTCCTATTCTTATTAAGTTATAAGAAAGCTTATAGATATATTTAAACCTCCTTTTCCTTTATTAATATTAAATCCTAATTAAGAACCCTCTAGGTTAGTATTAGGGTTTTAATAGGAGTAATAGGTTTAAATTTAGCCTCTGGCCACTGCATAGTGATTTTACCTGCTCAAGTGCAACAGACCTTCTAACTCCGCGCCTCCTGACAATACATAGCCTTCGGTCACGTGATCATAACTCTCCCAACCACAGCCGCACTATAGTAGCGTTCGCAGCACCTTGCTAGAAGGTCGACCTTTTGGGTTAAGGAGTTATCTCGTATAGTAGCTTTCGTAACACCTTTAGCACCTTACTAGAAGGTTAACCTTTTAGGTTAAGGAGTTATCTCGTATAGTAGCTTTTATAGCACCTTACTAGAAGGTTTAGCAAGGGCGTTACTACGAGAGCCTTAGTAGCTTATTTAGCTCTAATATAATTAGCCCTAGTATAGCGCGCGTCTAACTTTATATAAGGGTTTGCTTATAAGTAGTAGGAACGTATAGGGTTCTTATATTATTTTCCTTAACTAGTAGAGGGTATAAGTTAAAATACTTATATAGTATTTCCCGAATTATACCTACGAACTAAGTAAATTTATTATAGTCTTTTTGCGAAGGGGCTGCGGCGTAATTCCGAGCTTAATAGGTTTAAATTTATATAAAAGATAGAAAGGGCTAAAGCTAGTTAAAGTATAAATACTTAATTAGTTTATAAATAGGGTAGTAAGTGTCACGGCGCTAAGTTAGACCTCCCTGAATTTCAGGTCACGTGACTTGCGAGTTATATAACTTACGGGTCACGTGATTACTAAGCGACTCTTTAGCCTTCTGAGGCTACGCTAGCCTATAGTTAGACTTTCTCCTTCTCTAATATAGAATCTACTTAATATAGCGTAATTAAAGTATATTAACCTTCGCCTATTCGCTATTCGTAATACTATTCTATATTTATCTATCTATTCTCTAGAGATAAAAGTATAATATCTTAACTTACTACTACCCTAACCCTATTAATTAACTAATGCGAGTATAGCACCTAACTAAGCGCTAAGCTAACTAATCTATACTAACCGACCGACTTAAAATTAATTAATACCCCCCCTCTACTTTATTATTAATATACTAAATAAGTTATAACTAGCTAGCTATAGTTATAAGGCTATAACTATACTTATACTTAATACTAAAAGGCTCCTAGAGCCTTATATTAAAACCCTTTCATACTACTATACCGCGCTACTTAACTATAATACTCCCCTATGCGAGGACCTAAAGGTTTTTAACCTAAATAAACCTATACGCGAGCAGCCTATCGAAGGCTTATTTATAAACCTTAATATAGAGGGATATAAGAGCTTAGCCTAGAGCGCTATTACTAAGCTATAGAAGTTCCCTAACCTCCTTATTATTAATTATAATTACCTAGATAAAAGCTAGAAGATTACCCTTACTCTTAATAATATAATATAACTATTTTAGAATAACTCTAATTTAACCCTTATTTAGATCTAAGACTAGCTTATAAAAAAGGCTGCTTAAGGTACTAAGTCTTAAGCCTTATACGCTAGATATATTACTATTAGTAATAACCTTTATACGCTATATAATATAGCTCTACGCCTAGAATATAAAAATCAAGAGCTCTGGGAGTACTTAGAGGATACCTACGCTACTATTAATAACGCTAAGTAATCCGCTATACTTAAGCGTTACTAAGAAGAGCGTAATTAGGCCCGACGCGACGCTACTATTATTATAGAGGAGCGTAATAAAGCAAGGGATATTAATAAAGCCCTATTTTAGCGTTTTAAATACGATATAACTGCTATACCTACCCCTATAAGCCCTCCCTCTAGTAACTATAGCGCCGCGCTTTAGGTAATCCTTAACTAAATAATATACCTCGAGAGTTAGGTCCGCTCTAGCTTACTTATATTAACTACTAGCTATAGTAATACCCGCCTTACTAAGATACCCGAAGTCCCTATTTTTATAAGTAGTAAGGGTACTAATCCTAAGTACCTAAAGTTTAATACCTAGCTTTTTTATATTAAGATATACCTTAATAGTAAGGAGTACTATAATAAATCCTAATGCTTTAAGTATATACTCTCACGCCTTAGAGGAACTACCTATAATATTCTATCCCCTCTCCTCTTAGGTAACCCCCTTTTAATTACTATAGCGGAATAGCTTATTAAAGAGCTAAAGGGTATTTTTATAAACCTAGTTTAGTATAACGAGGCCTAGATAAAGCTTAATACCCTTACTATCTTATTTAAGGATATTTAGATTAAGTAAGTAACCTTTACTAAACTCGCTTATAAGGCTAAGCTCTTAGAATCTTAGTAGTACTAGAAGTTCTATAAGAAGTTACCTACCTCCCTCTAGAATTAGTACTCTATTTATTATATAAATAGCGCCCTTAACTTCTAGGACTATACTACCTAGGTCTATACTATAGCCTATATTATAGCGCCTCCTAATACCCGTTTAGCTAACTAAACCGCTATATAAGGCCCCGCCCTAGTAGCCTATACTAAACCTTCTAGTAGAGGGAACCCTCGTGCTTAAGCCCATACTAACTAAGGCTATATCCCCGAGGCTTTATATAAGAAGCTCTATAACTAGGGTGCCTGCTTTATCTATAGTAATACTAGCTATACCTTATAGGATTACCCCTATAAGAGGGCTAGAGCTACTATAAGTATTACTAAGCCTACTAAGGCTACTAGTAGTAACCTAGAGCTAGTAGAAAACTAGAGCCCCTAGTAAAAATAGACTCCTTACTAGGGGAGACCTAAAGAGATTAGCAATTAGTAATAGTATCTATTAACTTATAATAACTAGTTAGTAGTAAGCTACTAGAAAAAGAGTTAGTCCTAGTCTATAATAGATATAATATTCGCCTTAAGGCTCTTCTTAATACTAGAGTAAATAGCTACGCTTTTATAAATACTTATATAACCCCCTTATTAAGGGATTTTTACTATACTAAACGTAATAAGCTATAATACCTTATTCTAGCTACTAGTTTTAATAGAGAGCTATTAGATACTATAACCGAGGTATAGATAACTTATATATAAGTAAACCGCTAAGAATTAATATAAATACCCCTCCTCTAACTTAATACTAGGAGATATAACCTTATCCTTAGCTAGTTATAGTTTAATTACTATAATATTAGCATAGATATGCGCTATTAGCGCTTATACTAGCTAAGTAATACCCCTATAGCCCGGGACCTCCCCTAAATAATTATATAAAACGCTAAGGACCTCCTCTAACCTACTAAAATTAATATAGAGCATTAACTCAACGCTAAACGCTACTAAGCTATATTTAAAGCTAAGGAATAGCTATATAACGCCTAGAAAGCTATAGTAAGTAAGATAAAGGCCCCTATAAAAATTCTATAACGAGGTAGTATACCTAGGGACTTAGGATATAATAATAACTTATAGAAGATAAATATAGTATTAAAGGGAGCGTTAACTATAGGTTAGACCTAGCCTATATAGCGTTAGAAGCCTAAACCCCTTACCCTCGAGGCTTAGTAAGTAAGGAGGAATCTTAATATAGCGCTTATTAGTACTATAGGGTTTGAGAGGAACCTAAGATATACTAATATTAAATTAGGTTCTATATCGCTATATAAGCTCGATCTAATAATTATAAATAAGTAAGAGGAAGAAGAAAGAGGTATTAGCCTACTAGAGGTTAATAAAGTTAAAAATTAATAACTAGTCGAGGAGAGACTTCCCCCCTATCTTTAGGGCTAGAGGGATTACTTTAGTAAGATAGCTAGTAACGCCTTACCTCCCTACTACTCTTATAACTACTAGATCGAACTAGAGCCTAGTATAAAAGAGTAGCTAACCTTCTACCTATTATATAAGTAATCCTTACTAGAACTCGAGGCTACTTAATAATATCTCCTTAGGAACTTAAAAAAGGGCTTTATAGCGCTAAGTAACGCTCTATTTATATCCCTAATACTATTTATTTAAAAAGCTAATAGACGCTTAAGGTTTTATATTAACTTTTAAAAGCTAAACGGATTTACTAAGAAGGACTAGTACCCGCTACCCTTAATTAATAAAATACTAAGTCGAATTAGCTAAGCTAGGTTATTTATAAAGATCGATATCTACTAGGCGTTTTACCGAATCCGCATTTACCCCGACTTAGAGGACTTAATAACGTTCTATACCTACTATAGCTCTTATAAGTATAAGGTTCTACCCTTTAGGCTTTATAATAGCCTAGCGACGTACTAATAGTATATAAATAATATGCTTATAGAGTACCTAGATAACTTCTATATAGCGTATATAGATAATATCCTAGTTTACTTAGAGGACCCCCTCTAGCATAAAGAATACGTTAGAAAGGTCCTTAATTAGCTATGCTAAGTAGGGCTTTAGGCTAATATTAAGAAGTGCGAATTTAGCGTAACTATAACGCGCTACCTTAGGTTTATTATTATAACTAAAGGGATTAGTCCTAACCCTAAGAAGGTTTCTATAGTAAGGGACTAGTAGCTACTAACTATAGTACGCGGCGTTTAGTCTTTCTTAGGGTTCTATAACTTCTATTACTAATTCGTTATAAATTATAAGAAGATTACTAGGCTACTTACTAAACTTATAGCTAAAGGCGCCTAATTTAACTTTAATAGTAACTATATAGTAGTATTTATAACGCTAAAAGAGGCCCTAACGTTAGCCCCTATCCTACGCTACTAGAAGCCTAAACTACCTACCCGGGTTAAGATAGACGCCTCTAACTTAGTTTATACTACTACCCTCCTCTAATAATAAACCGATAATAGCCTATAGCACCCTATAGCCTATTTCTTAAAGATAATATTACTAATAGAGATAAACTACCCTATCTAAAACTATAAGATAATAGTAATTATTCTAGCGCTAGAGGAGTAAAGGGCTAAACTCTTTATAGCTACCTAGTATTTCGAGGTTATTATAAACTACTAACTACTACTCTACTTTATAACTAAGTAGCTCCTAAATATCCGCTAAGCCCACTAGTTAGATATCTTAGCTAGTTTTAACTTCTATATCTAGTACTACCTAGGGTATGAAAACGTGCTAGCTAATACCCTCTTATAGAAGAATAAAGACCTCTAAATATAATAAGCTATCCGCAAGTCTAACTATACCTAGGTACTACTACTACCTACTTACCTATCCCTAGAGGTAATAAGTAAATTACGCTAACTACTTAAATCTACTTTAAGTCGCTTTATAGCAACTATTAACGCTCTAGAGCTAGAGGATAAGTTAAAAAGTTACCTCCTAGTTAAGTATATCCTCTAGTTAAACTACGAACTTAATATACTATCGCTTTAGCTACTAAAAGCACTTATAGCTACTAAAAAAGAACGCTAGAGAATATAAGAAGGGCTCCTAACTATAGATAGGAAGCTTATAGTACTAGAGGAAGAAGACCTACGCACGAGGTTAATCTATAAAGCTTATATTTAGAGGCTTATAGCATACCTAGGTTAGAATAAGACCGTTAAACTCCTAAAGGAACGCTACTACTAGCCCCGCCTAACTACTAATATTAAGTAATATATTTATAACTACTATACCTACTACTAAGTATAGAAGCTAAGAGATAAGCCTCTAGGTAAGTTAAGACCCCTACTAATACTAGACTACCCTTAGGAGTATATTATAATAGATTTTATATCCTACTTACTTAACTACTATAGGTATAATAACGTATTTATCGTAGTATACTACCTCTTAAAGAAGATAGTCTCCCTCCCCTACTATAAGACCGTTATAGCGCGGGACCTTATATAGTTATACTATATTTATATCTTCTAGTATATAGGTTTCCCCGCTATAATTATATCTAATAGGGGTCCTTAGTTTACTTCTAACTTCTAAAACGAGCTTTATAAGATATATAATATAACTATATAGTTAAGTATAGCAGGTTATACTAAAACTAATAGGTAAATAGAGATTCTTAACTAGTACCTAACTTAACGCTTATGCCTATAGATAAACTAATTCTAGGATAACTAGAGCGAAATACTCCCCGCTATAGACTTCGCCTAAGTAGTATTACTAAACGAAACTATAGGGCTTATACTATTTAAAATCGAGCGAGGATACCTACTATAAATAAGTTTTAACTAAGACTAATATATATAGAAGCTCTTAATAACTAAGGAAAAGATTAACTAGAGTAACGCTTAATAGTTAGCGTAAAACCTCTATAACGTTTAGGATATTATAAAAGGGAATATAGCTATAGCCTAATAACGTTATACCCGCGCTATAAATCGCTATTACTAACCTAATAACTTAGCTATTAGTAACTCTATCTATATATTAATAGAGGGATAGCGCTAGGAAAACTCTTTAAAGTTATTAATACTATAAAATAGCCCGTAGCTAATTATAGCTATAAGGCCTAGGGGGATATAGATACTAGACCTACTAAAGGAATATAACTATTACCCTATATTCTACCTAAGCAAGCTCCGGAAGGCTACTAGTAATCCTCTTCTAGGCTAGTTTAGAACCCCGCTACCCCCTATTAAGTTTAATAATAGGCTAGAATACGAGGTTATATATATAACTACTAGCTAGTTATACTAAAGGTAGTTATAATATCGCGCTAACTAAAAGGGTTATAACTACGATCCTACTTAGTATAACGCTAAGAGTTTTAAGCACGCCCCCGCGGCGCTATAGGACTTCTATACTACTAACCTAATAATAATAGGACTACTAAAATATCTTTTAGCTTAGCTCTTAGCTACTACGCGAGACGAGGACCCCGCTACTATAGATAATAATAACGCCCCGGCGTGAATATAAACAGGGAGGATACTACTAGAGGAATACTAGTATAGTAATAGATTAGTTACTATAGATAGTAACGCTAGTAAAGGGGGGGGGTAATATTATAGCGCTAAGTTAGACCTCCCTAAATTTCAGGTTATATAACTTACGAGTTATATAACTTGCGGGTTATATAATTACTAAGCGACTCTTTAGCCTTCCGAGGCTACGCTAGCCTATAGTTAGACTTTCTCCTTCTCTAACGCAGAATCAACTCAATATAGCGCAATTGAAGTATATTAACCTTCGCCTATTCGCTATTCGTGATAGTAAGAAGGTATAGTTAAGGGTTAATATCTCTCTCTCCTCTAGTCTATATTAATAATATATATAAGTAATTAGCTAATAACTAGTCGTATTTACTATATTAGCCCTCGGGTTATATATAGATATTACTTTCCTCCTTATACTATATCTCTTATTAAACTTAATAATAATATCCTTATTCTCTAGGCCTCTAATCATAATAAGTTTACTATATAATTTATAGTAATTAATAATCTCTTCTTAGATAAACTTAGTAATGTTAGTTAAAGTTACTCTCTTAAGCTAGTAAGCTTTAAGCTATCTTATTAGTAGATCTCTTACCTTAACGAGGTATTACTTACTTACTCTCTATATATTTAATAAGATCCTTATAAAAAGTAATCCTTTTAGGGAGCTATAAGTTCTTATATTATTTATATATTAAGCTCTCCTCTTTTAGTAATTAGGGTAACTTTTTAAGGAGTTACTAATCTCTATATATATATTAGCCTAGATATAGTAATTAGATAGTCTTCTAGCTATAGCTTACTTACCTTAATAATTACTCTCTTTATAAGCCTTTATAATTAGCTTCTCCTACTACTTAGGATTATTAATAACTCGTTATAATATTAGCTTTTAATTTATTAGTTAAGTAAATAGCAAGTAGTTTTAAATATAATAGTCTAATACTCTAGTCTTAAAGTTATATTACCTTACTAATTAAATTCCTAGAGGGTATCTCTATATTATTAAATAGTAAGTAATTTATTAAGAATATACTAAATAGGTCTATAAATTATAAAGAAGTATATCTAAGATATTTATTATATTATTAATAACCTCTATATTTCCTACTAGGACCTCCTCTATATATTACTTATTATTATAATATTAAGCTTAATTAAAGAAGGGATTAGCTTCTATATCTATAAAGAAGATCTATAAATCGATCTAGGAGTTAATCTCCCCCTTAGCTTCCTTATTAATAATATTAGAAGGTCCCCGGGGTTTTTATAATAAGCTATTTACTATTATATTCTAAATACTATAGATATATTATATTTTAAAGTTAGGCCTCTGGCCACTGCATAGTGATTTTACCTGCTCAAGTGCAACAGACCTTCTAACTCCGCGCCTCTAAATAATACATAGCCTTTGGTTATGTGATCCCTAATAACCTCCTAAGTTGCTAACTACATTTCCTAACTATAGCTGCACTTATACGTGCCCCACTAGATAGCCTCACGATCTTTAACTTTATATCGATAATAACGTGGTTTTTAATTATTTAAACTACGAAACTATCGACTTTTCCTCTCGCGTACTACCTACGCTGCTAATACCGCCTCTATTACTGCTTTATCCGCTAGAAGTTATTACTATCTTTATAGCTATGCCGTTATTAGTAACGCTCTCTCTATTTAGCATAAGCCGTACTTACTAACGTTCCCCTAATAGGCCTAGGCTACCTAGGCTACCTCTACCTTAGTAATATAGAGGACCTGCTCGAAGAAGGGCTACTCTATAGGGTATATAATAACCTACTAAACTTCTACTACTAAGTTTACTTACTTAGCTCTAATACTATTATACCTTATAGAGTCCCTTATAGGGGTATTAAAGTAAGCCCTCTTAAGGGCTATACTAATAATATGCTCTCTATATATAGTAGAGTAGTTAATAAAGAGCGGGTTTTATTAATTATATCGAGGCTAAACTCTCTAGTAACCCCCTTTATATTATTTATACGGCCTCTGGCCACTACATAGTGATTTTACCTGCTTAAGTGCAATAGACCTTCTAACTCCGCGCCTCCTAACAATACATAGCCTTCGGACACGTGATCTTACCGACTACCTTTCCTAACTATAGCTATACTTATACGTGCCCGTTATACTAGATAGCCTCACGATCTTTAACTTTATATTAATAATAACGTGGTTTTTAATTATTTAAACTACGAAACTATCGACTTTTCCTCTCGCATACTACCTACGCTACTATTAAATACCGCCTCTATTACTACTTTATCCGCTAGAAGTCGTTACTATCTTTACTATACTATTATTAGTAATACTCTCTCTATATTATAGTTAGCATAAGCTATACTTACCGACGTTTAAGCCCTAAGGGGCCTAGGCTGCCTCTACCTTAATAGTATAGAGGACCTGCTTAAAGAAGGGCTACTCTATAGGGTATATAATAACCCGCCTAGCTTCTATTACTAAGTCTACTTACTTAGCTATAATATAATAGCGAGTATCCCCTCTAGAGGTATTAATAAGAGCCCTCTTAAGGGCTATACTAATAATATACTTTCTATATATAACGGAGTAGTTAAAAAAGGAGCAGGTTTTATTAATTATATTAATACTAAACTCTCTAGTAAGCTCTCGCGCGTTATTAATATTAAAGGGCGTGCTTTATATAAGCTTAGCGTTTTTATATATAGGGTCTAGTATTAATATAGTTAAGGGATAAGGAAGAGGGAGAGGTATAAGGCCCTGCTTATAGCAGAGCTTCTTATACTTCTAGCTATAAGAACCTCTTAGGAAAGACCTCTTTAGTTAAGGAGTTACCTCTTATATAGTAGTATTCGCAGTACCTTGCTAGAAGGTCGACCTTTTAAGTTAAGGAGTTATCTTATATAGTAGCTTTTCTAGGCCATGAGAGCCTTAGTAGCCCGTTTAGCTCTAATATAATTAGCCCTAGTGCAGCGTATATCTAACTTTATATAAGGGTTTGCTTATAAGTAGTAAGAATATATAGGGTTCCTATATTATTTTCCTTAACTAGTAGAGGGTATAGATTAAAATACCTATATAGTATTTCCTAAACTATACCTGCGAACTAGGTAAATTTGTTATAGTCTTTTTGCAAAGGGGCTGCGGCGTAATTCCGAGCTTAATATTTTAAAGTTAAATATCTAAATCTATATAATCTAGCGAATAATAAGGGCTCCTAGGAGGATTATAGCTACTTTATTAAGTTATATAATTAATATCTAAGCGTCTATCTCTAGGATAAAGTATTATCTATATAAATAGTTATATACCCTCTTTAAAGCTTTTAGAATACTATATAATTCCTTCTTCCTAGTATTATATAATAGCTCTAGTCCTAACTAAGTATTACTCTTAAAGCAAGAGACTACGCGCTAGCTATTAATAAATTATCCTAGGACTCCGCCCTATCTTATATTACTAGCGTTAACTATGAGGTAGATATCTCCTCCTTTAGAGCTATAGTTTATAATAATAAGGATTAGGGCCCTTATAAGTATTATCTTTAAGGTATTTATAGCTATCTATTACTTCTCCTCCTAGCTAAATAAGGTATCCTTCTTAAGTAAGTTAGTAAGCGGCTTTATAATAATAAAGTAGTTTTTTACTTAGGATCTATAGAACGCTATAATCCTAAGGAAAGCTCTTAACTCTATTAAGTTAGTATAAGTAGCTTATTTATAGATCTTAACTATTTTTACTTCCTCTAGACGACGCCTATTAGTACTATAAATATAGCTAATAATTATTACTACTTCCTAGGCTTATTATAACTTAACTACTACTACTATATACTCTACTAGCTCTAAATTAACTAGGACCTTTTTAATATTCTATATATATTTTAAAATAAATCTATAAATCCCTAGATAAGACTCGATCTCTTCTTTATTATATTATAAAGTTAGTCTTTTAATAGTAATATTATTAAGGAAGGCTTTATAATAAGTAGGGATAAGGTTATATAGGATTCTAATTATAACTTATATAAACTAAGCGACTAAGTTCGTTTCCTTTTATAGTAATATATATATCCGTAGTAGTCTAATAGGTAATACGAACGTTATTAAGTCTCTACTTATAGGGTCTAAGGGGACTTAGTTATATCCTAAGAAGAAGTCTAGTAGTAATAATAGTTAATATATCGCAGAGTCTTCTAAAAAATCGTCTACTAAAGGGGGTAGTACTACGTCTTATATTATAATTATATTTATCTTAATCGCTAAGTTAATAAGCCTTATCTTACTATCTTTCTTTTATATAAAGAAGAATAAATTATAATAAGCTATATAACTTCACTTAAGGATTTCCTTCCTTAGTTTATCCTTTAGAATTATAATAATATCCTACTCTAGTCCTCTTAATATTAAGATTCCTTTTACTTACTACGCTTTATATAATATTATTTAAATTATTTATAGAGGTATAATAGAAGGGTATATAGAACTATAATATTTAAATTCCTAGGTTAAAGCCTTCTCTCTTATAATAAGAATAGCTAAAAGGAGCTTCTTTTCTTTAGGCTATAGGTAATTAATAGTCTTTAGGATAGCTTTTTATTAAGCTCTTATAAGCCTTATTTCTTACTTAATAGCTAAAAACTTTAGTATAACTAGGCTTACGAATAGGGCGCTAGGATTTAGTATTATATTCTCCTTAGCTCTTATTTATGCTTTTCACTTCTACTCTAGATCTCTATCTAGGGTCGAGCTATTTAATATAGCGTTATTAATAAGTTAAATCTTCTTATCTTTTATCTTATATATTATATTAATATCTTCTATTAGTAATACTAGCGTTATTAGTATAGGTTTATAATTATTATAAGAAAAAGTAATATCTATAGCTATAATAACTTTAATACCTTTCTAATATATTAACTTATATTTCCTCCTAGGTACTTTCTTCTTTAATATTCTTTTCTTAGGTTTATAAATATAGTATTAATAATTAATACTATAGCTATTATATCCTACTATATACCCTATACTTATAATTACTTTATAGATCTTATTAATCTTAGGGGTAACTTCGTTATAGATTATAATCTCTAGGATTTTATTAAAAATTAATCTAAACTCTTTAAAAATAGTAATAACTTCTTTATCTAGGTCTAACTATTACTTAACTTTATCTAGTAGGTCGTAAGAGCTTTTAAAAGCTTATTAAATCGCTTTAATATCCTAGTATACCCTTATACTCCCTAGTATTATATCTAGCTCTTTCTTATCCTTAGCTTTATTAACTTACTAATTATCTCCTATAAAATCTAGGCTTATTATTATATTAGGTCTATTAGTAGTAGCCTTTATTTCCCCTCCTCTATAGGAGATAAGAGGGTATATTAATACTAAGAAGAAATAAAGTAGTCTATCTTAGTAATAATTTCTAAGAAGCGAGTAGTTAAGTCTCTTATATAGAATAATAATAAGATATTAATCTTAATATTCCTAGACTAAAGGACTTTAATAATCTAGTTCTATATATAATCTAGCGTTATTTAAGTCTTTAAAATAAAAGGAGCTCCTAGTACTAAGTCCTTATTATAAGTATTTTTAAGGAAAATAAAAAAGCTAATATCTTAAATCTAATTACTACTAATATAAACGTTATTTATAATTATACTTATAAATTAGGTCCTCTATTCTCTATTAATAATCCTATAGATCCCTATATTTATCTTAACTATATCGCTCTATAAGCCTAGGCGCTTAATATAACTTTTATTAATAAGATTAATAGTAGAGCTACTATTAATAATCCCTCTAATTAGTATATTTATAAGGCTATAAAGGGTAATAGTAATCTACTAGTAGGTTATAACGAAGTCTAGGATAGTAATATATCTTAGTAGTAGAAGTAATATAGAATCCTAATTTTCTATTATAATACCTGTTTTAAAAATAGAATTAATTATATAACAATTAAATTAAATTACCTTAGTTTATAAATCCTTAAGTAAGTCTATAGAGATAGCTACTAAAGTTACTTAGCTTTTAGAATAGTTCTTATTATTATTCTATCAATCTATTTATTCCTATAGTTCCCTATTATTAACTCCTATCTTATTAAATTAATCTAGAAGTATTATATTAATAGGAATAAAGACCTCTTATACCTTTAAGTTATATCTATCCTTATACTTATTAATTATAGCTTTAGTAGCGTTATAAACTATTCTATCCTAATTAGGCTAGTTTTAATAAAGAAAGGCTTTAGGGATAGCTACCTTCCTATTTACTCTCTTATTATATAGCTTAAGGGTAAGAGTATAGCTAGTTTATAAATTATTATATTAAATCTAAGGCTTATTTTATTTATCTTATTTCTACTACTTAACTTATTCCTTAGGGGCGTCTAGTAATATAATATCTTTAGCTTCTTCCTTATTATCTAGTAGTTTTATAACTCTCTAAGTAATTTAAATAAGAGGGTTTTAAATTATACGTAGGTCTACTATCTAGGGAGACTAGTAATAATAAGTATTATAAGGTTTAATATAATAACCTCTAGCTTTCCCTCTTTTTATAATAATAATATCTTCTACTAGGTTAATATACTAGTTCTTTAGTTTAAAGCTAAAGAACGTTATATCTATAAAGTTATATAATTATATAATATCTTTTAATAAATTTATAAAGCTAATAGATAGTTTAGGGTATATCTTATTATAATTAATAACTCTTATAACCTCCTCTAGAAGCTTTAGCTATTACTTTTCTACTAACTTACTTATAGTAATTATATAGTATATAAGGTATTATTATTAATTAGGATATACTTTAGAATTATCTAGCTAATAGTTTATTTATAGTTATAGCCTTTATTAATAATACCTATCTTAACCTTAGTATTTATATCTAGGGTACTAATAAAGTAATAGGGCGATATATAATAGTAAACCCTATTCTAGCTAGCCTTAAGATACTTAATATAGCTAATAATAATATATTTAATAGCGCTATAAAACTAGCAGGCCCCTATAGCCTAGAAAGGTATATATTATAGTAGTTTATCTTATTAAAAGCCTCTATAGCCTCCTCTTACTTTACCTCTTTTAAATCCTTAGTATTATTAATATCCTCCTTAGTAATCTCTATATCTAGCTTATAAGTAAAAGTATTACTATTATTAGTATTAAGTCTATAAATAGTCCTAAGATTATTATTTATAAGGTTTAGTAGCTTTTATAGCATTTAGATTAAAAGTATTATCTCCTTAGCTAGTAACTCTCTTAATAAGGGTTAAGATATCTATCTTATAATTAGCCTTATTAATATTTAAGGTTCTAAAGTTCTCTATAAGAGAGTTAATAATTAAGCTAGTAGTCTAGGCTATAGAGGGTTCCTTAGTTTTAGCCCTCTACCTTATTAGAATTATCTTTATAGGGATTTAAAATATTATTATTAGTTTAGGTTTAATAAGGCTAGATAACTACTAAAGTTCCTAGTAGGTAGTAAACTATTTAATTAGAGCGTCTTTTATTATAACTTACTACTTTAAAATAACCTCTATAAGCTAGTAGCTAAGACTTTAAGCTATAGCTCTTATAGCTCTCTTTAAAAAGTAGTAATAAGTAATATAAATAAGCTTAGTATTAGTAAGTTCTAGGTCTCTATACTAGATAGCTCTCTATTAAAGCTATTAAATAGTAATAATTAATACTATAACTTAGGAAGGGTTATTATCCTTAATATAAGATCCTATAACTAGGTTCTAAAGGTCCTTATTAGGGTCCTAATAAGACTTTAGGTTTATAAATCTAAACTAGTATAGAAGTTTCTCCTTAGCTTCCTTCTAAGTCTTAGCTTTACTAATATAAGATTTTACTACGTCTTAATAATCGCTAGAGCTATATATATAGACCTCGTTCTTTATATTATCATTAATCTTATAGTAAAGCTTCAAAAGGCTCTTATAATTTATAATAAAGTCTAAGATACTAGTACTAATAAACTTAGGCACTCTAGTTAAATAAGGAGTTATTATTATTATAATAGGGCGTTTTATAAAGAGATTAATAAGGGCTATAATATCCTAATTAGTATAACTTCCTTTAGGGGAACGCAGAGTACTTAAGGGCGTTATTCCTATCCTAGAGGTAGGATTTATAAACCTATCTATATTATTATTAGAAGCTAGCTATCCTATAGCATAAGGTTATATCTCGCTAAACGAAGCTCTTATAAATCTCTCTTTAGGCTATTTCCCCTTATTAAAAGAGGATCTAGTATCTAAGTTAGCTAAGGAAGAAGAAGATATAA
>JAVHLU010002677.1:0-16389 GCA_036785755.1 Colletotrichum ledebouriae
TAGTAAAGAAGATAAGAACCTTATTAATAAAACTTTAGATAAGCTCTACGCTTAAAACTATATAGAATAGGGTAACTCTAGACCTATACTATTTAGAGCCCCTATATTCGCTATATAGCGAATTATAAATAGTAAGTATAAAGGTCGTATAGTTATAAACCTATATACTCTTAATAAAGCTACTATCTCTAATATATACCTTATACTACTATAATAAGATATTATTAAACGCCTTTATAATAAGCTATAGATTATTATAATTAACGCTCGATCCTTCTTCTATTAGTTTCTTATTAAAAAAGAATATTAAGATTAATTTATTATAGTTAGCTACTAGGGATAAGAATATTTAAAGGTAGTATTTATAGGATTCTATAATTCGCCTACTTATACTTAACGCGTTATAGATAGACTCCTATAACTATATAAGGAATATACCTACGCGTTTATTAATAATATTATTATCACCTCGAAGGACCTTAATACCTACCTTAAGTATTTTAATATAATTCTTAAACTCTTTATAGATATTAGACTCTTACTTTTAGTAAAAAAGTCGTTTATTAGATATCCTTCTATTAAGCTACTTAGCTTTACTATTAATACCTTTAGACTATTAAATACTTAAGACTATATTAATACTATTAAGAAAATTAAGTACCCTTATAACCTCTACTAGCTTAAATATTAAATAGGTATAACTAGTTTCCTATAATATATAATACTACGCTATAGTTATTATATTTAACTACTCTAATAGTATAAAACTATATTACTTACCTAAGCCTAAGCTTAAGGGAAGGATAAAGGCGCTATAAGAAAGCTCTTCTATTAAAAGATAAGTTTTAAACCTATATTAGAAGAAGTAGCTAGCTTTAATAATATTAAGGATACCTTAATAGTAGATAACGCCTTATTCTATTATAACCCTAATAAGTAGTTATTTATATAGCTTAACTTATTAAAGGAATATAAATACTCCGCGCTAATCTTCTAGCTAGCTAACTACGTTAAATAGAAACCTTATAACCTAATTAAGCGTACTAATATATACCTAATTACTTATATTAATAAGGCCTTTAACTAAGCTAAATAGAAGTATTAGCTTACTAAACTTAAAGTAGCTTACCTAGTATAAGTAGTAAAGAAGTATTAGCTAATACTACGTTTATCTAGATAAGACCCTATAATAGTACTTACTAACTATTTAGTAATATATAATATTATTAAATAAACGTTACTATAGTTAGAGGATAAGATGAGGTCTAACTTATAACTTATATTATTATTAGAATATCTTAGCTAGTTCTCCCTAGTATATTATTATATCCCTAGAACGTTAAATATTATAGCGGATGCGTTATTACGCTTATTTATAATAGAAATCCCTATTAAAGATATTAGGGAACTCGATAAGATATAGGATAATATACTAATAGGTATTAACTTTATAATAAAAGTATTTCTTAATAATAACTTTAAG
Source organism: Colletotrichum ledebouriae (assembly GCA_036785755.1). Lineage (NCBI taxonomy): Eukaryota > Fungi > Ascomycota > Sordariomycetes > Glomerellales > Glomerellaceae > Colletotrichum > Colletotrichum ledebouriae. The sequence goes on from JAVHLU010002677.1 coordinate 1,484, forward strand.
GCTAAGCTTATCTAATTATATACTAACTCTAAGTCCTAGAGCAAAGTATATAAGATACTCTATAAAAAGGTAAATAATATAGACCTTAACTTTATTATATATAATAGTCTTCTTTACTATATTAACCCCTATACTAATAAATAAAGGCTCTATATCCTAAAAGAGTTAGTAACGCCTCTTATTAAAGAAGCTTATAATAACTACTATTACTTTAGTAAGGAACGGATATAGAGAGCTATTAATAAATACTTTTGTATACTATATCTTAAATAATAAGTTAATAATTATATAGCTAACTACTTATAATATAGAATAATAAATATAGAATGTTAACTACTACTTAGCGCGATATAGCTAATATTAATACTAGCTATTCCCTTCTATATAATTACTATAGACTTTATTATTAGACTTCCTGAAATACCTTTATAATATTTAAGCTATAAAATAGAGAACTTCCCGCTTCTTAATATAATACTTACTATAACTAATAAGTTCTCTAAGGTAACTCTCCTTATCCTAGGTTACTTAATATATATTACTAAGATCTAGGGATACCTCCTTCTATATAACCTCTAGTATAGTAACCAGGGAATACTAAAAGCTATTATATCTATTTATAACTAAAAGTTCCTTTTAAAGTTTTAAACCGCACTATAAGCGGAATTATATACTAAAATAAAATTCTTAACTATATATTATCTATAAACTAATAGTATTTTAGAATATAAAAATCAAACTATCGAACTAGCTATTCGTTACTTTTTTAACCTTATTAATAATAACTAGGTAATATTACTACTAAGCCTTTAATATAACCTTAATAACGCCTACTTATAAGTTATTAGTTATTTACTAAACTAAATCCTATATAATAAAAATACTAATAACACGTTAGATATCTTAAGTAATACTAACCTTAAAATAAACTATAAAATCTTCTAAGAGGAAGTAAAAGTTTTAATTATAATAGCCTAGCTATATATAAAGGAATAGTATAATAAAAAACATCGTTTTATTACCTTTAAGCTAAGTAACTAGGTATACCTTAAGATAGGATTAGGATATTATCTACTAGGATAACTAAACCTAAAGTATAGCTACTAGTATATCCTATTTAAAGTCCTTAAATATATTAGTAAGTTAGTATACCGCCTTAATATTCTACTTAATATAAATGTTTATCTAGTTATATCTATTATCTAGCTTATACTAGTACTAGCCCCTAATAGTAACCTATTTAACTATTAAGATAACTACCGAGGTCTAGTTAATATTAAGGAAGATAATAATATTTATTAGCTTAAAGTATATAAATATTTTAAAATTAAAAGTATTCTTAAGAAGTAAACCCTTATACGAGGAAAGGTATTGAGCTAAGCTCGGAATTACGCCGCAGCCCCTTCGCAAAAAGACTATAACAAATTCACCTAGTTCGCAGGTATAATTCAGGAAATACTATATAGGTATTTTAACTTATACCCTCTACTAGTTAAGGAAAATAATATAAGAACTCTATATATTCTTACTACTCGCAAGTAAACCCTCTAAATATTACTATATAAAGTCGGATACGCGCTATACTAGGGCTAATTATATTAGAGCTAAACAGGCTACTAAGGCTCTCGTAGTAACGCCCTTACTAAACCTTCTAATAAGGTGCTATAAAAGCTACTATATAAGATAACTTCTTAACCTAAAAGGTCGACCTTCTAGTAAGGTATTAAAAGTGCTATGAATACTACTATATAAGAAGTAACTCCTTAACTAAAGAGGTCTTTCCTAAGAGGTTCTTATAGCTAGAAGCATAAGAAGCTCTGCTACTACGAGCAGGGCCTTATACCTCTCCCTCTTCCTTATCCCTTAACCATGTTAGCACTAGACCCCGCATATAAAAACGCCAAGCCCGCGCGAGGCACGCCCTTTAGTAAAGATAGTAACGACTTCTAGCGGACGAAGCGGTGATAGAGGCGGTATTAGCAGCGCGGGTAGTGCGCGAGAGGAAAAGTCGATAGTTTTATAGTCTATTAAATAATTAAAAACCACGTTATTATTAATATAAAGTTAAAGATCGTGAGGCTATAGGCACGTATAAGTATAGCTATAGTTAGGAAAGGATCACGTGACTAAAGGCTATATATTATTAGGAGGCGCGGAGTTAGAAGGTCTATTACACTTAAGCAGGTAAGATCACTATATAGTGGCTAGAGGCCACGAGGAAAGGTATAATATCTAGTTAAGTAGAAAAGTTACCTATTAATATATATTATTTAGATAGATAAAAATATTATAAATATAGATAAGCTTATTACTATATTTAAAAGTAAGGAATAAGAGATAGAATAGCTCTATAAATAAGTATAAGCTTAAAGATCTATCTAATAAGATATTAAACTAGTATTAGAGCCTAGTAAAAGACTACTAAGGCGCTTAAGAGGAAGGCCTTATAAGAACCTAGTAGAATAATATAATATATATTATAAATAAGGAACGTGCTACTTAAAGTGCTTTAAATAAATAGGTAGACTATAAAGAGTATTATAACTAAAGCCTTATTATAAAATAAAAATATTTAGCGCGCTTAGTATATCTAAGGACTTTACCTTAATAATAGTAATATTTATATCTATCCTATTAGTAAGAATAACTATATCTATCACGCCTTCCCTCTTAAACTCCTTCTAACCTTAGTACTATAAGAACCTTTATAAATATAACCGCCCTCCTCGCTAGAAAGTTAATCCCTACTCTTATTTAACTAATAAGAAAAATTAGTACTTAAGTATATATATATAAAATAAATTTATATTACTAAGCAACCCTACTAGTTATTACTACTGCCTTCGCCTACTTAATATTAATTAATATTCTCTCTATATATATATTTTATAGAAAAGCGTTAACGCTTTTAACCCCGCTACTTTACTATTATTATACTTATATATCTCCCTTTATTACTATTATCCTCTTCTAAACGTTAAGGAACCTTACTAACGCTTTATATTATTATATACTTAGCGCTACTAGAGTAACCTATAATATATATACCTAGGTATTACTTTATTATAAATAGATAACGCTCTAAATATAAAGATATTAAGCATATTACTCTTAACTATATTTACTACTACTTATTTAATATTAAGATCCCTTATAATAAGCCTAGATATTATATTTATAACTAAGAAATCTTTAAGCACGCTCTTAACTAAGAGACCTAATATTATAGAACTAGTTATAATATTTCTAATACCCTATTTGTTATCTACCTAGATATTAACGCTTATTTAGTTACCTAACTACTATCTATAAACTAAATTAAGTTCTATTACTAATTTCCTAACGCTATCTTAAACCTTAAGTAGCTATCTCTCTATAATATTATATAGAACTCCCTTAAATATAACCTATATTATACTACTAAGATTACTAGCTCGCTTATTTCGCTTAAGTCTAGAGAGGCTTTAAGTAGAGATAATAAACCTATTACTACTAAATATAATTAAGCTAATAAACCTATTAAAGCTACTTAGCCTAAATAATCTATTAATACTAGCTAACCTAACTAAGCTACTAATATTACTAAATATACTAAACCTTAACTATTAACTAATATTATTATAACTAGTACTAGATTAACCCCTATTACTTAGAATAAGACTAATAATATAGCTACTCCTAAGAAGTAAGCTACTAGTATTAGTACCCCTAATATAATAAATATTATTAAGGCTATCGAGGGAATATAAGCCTATAATAAATATATTAGCTATATCTCTATACTACTTAATAGATATAAGGAAACCTAGATCGCTCTAATTATAGTACTTTCTAAGGGTTATATTACTAACGCTAGCGCTATTACTCCTAACCTAGGCTAGTTTATTAAGTTAGCTACTAATAAGTTTAAGTTTATTATAATAACTATCCCTAAGGGACTAATATAAGAGAGCCTAGGCTTCCTTAGCCCTAAATAATATCTTACTACTAGGTTATCTACTAAATATATAATATTAGCTATAAGCCTAGATAATTACCCTAATATTAACCCTTCCTCTAATATTAGCCCCTTTAACGCTACTAACGCGCCTAGCGCTACTAAGACGCCTAATGCTACTACTAGTATTAAGAAGATTATTATTACTAACTAGTAATCCTATACTTATATTACTAGACTCTATCGCTTTACCTATTCCTATATAAAGTTCCTAACTACTTAGGAGGTAATTAATATATACCTTTAGCGCGTCTACTTCTTTAATATAACTAACCTTATTGCTACCTGCTATACTAAACGCCTTACTTTATATATCCTTATCTAGAATAGCTTAATTATCCTTAGTCTATATATATATCTACGCCCTTAACTTATTTATAACTAAATAAATTATAAGTAACCTAGAGTTTAGCGCTATATTACTATTCTTTATTATTAAGTAAATATTATAATATAAGTTTCCTAATATATATACTAAGGATAACGCTCACGTTAGTTAGGCTATAGTTAATAGTAATAATACGGGTACTATCTATACCCTTTTAGACCTTAATAACCCTAAGGCTATAGATATAGCTAACTTTTAATATAAACACGCTATAAACCTTTAAAGCCTTCGTACTAATATCGCCTCCCTTACTACCTTAATTATTATAATTAAAAATAATAGCGTTACTAAGTTATACCCTAAGGTTAGTAATAAATCTTACTACTAATTCCTAGAATAATATAAAAATAATATCTAACTAGCTACTACTTATAGTATTAGTATTAACTAGCTCCTAGCTATAGCTAAAGAGATTATTAATAATAAGGACGAGGACTACCCTAACCTCTTAAAAATAGCTAATACCGCGCCTAAGACTCCCTTAGCCTAAAGCAGGATATAATAAAATACACGGAATAGAAAGGAAGCAAGGTTACTTATAGTTATTTATATATAATAGTATAGCTCTACTTATTAGTACGTTACTATAATAAGAGGTATAAATTAAATTTTATACTACGTATCTATTACAGGCTACGCCCGGGTTAAGCCTACCTAGGCTTCTGCCTAGGTTTACCGCCTTAAGGAGCTACCTAGGGCTTACCTAGGGCCTACCTAGTTATTCCCTATAAACTAGTGAAATCTCTACTAGCGAGGAAAACTTCCCCTTTTTCCTCTTTAGCTTAAATAAATAGTATTATAGCAACCTTATATTAAATAAACTCAGGTCTAACCCCTTATATATTTAAGCTTATTACTATAATAATAATAATAGGTTAAGCGCTACTCCCTACTAATTAGTAAGATAGTTAATAGTAATATAGCTAAAACTCGAGATAAGCTATTATAAGCTAATTTAATAGTAGTAATAAAGTCCCTCTAGTAATAGTTATAAGAGGTTAAGTAGGGGAATAGCTAATACGTAGCTATATAGAGCCTTATAAGTACTACTAGTAAGGTATTAGTAATACCTACTATAGTATACTAGAAGCTATTACCCTTACCCCTAAAGTTTTTAAGTAAGTAGAAGGAATATACTACCTAGGTATAGTAAATAAGGTATAAGATTACTATAAATAAGGCGTTTTATACTATAGATATAGAGGTATAGTACCTTATTAACTCCTACTTAAATATTATAGCTTAGTAAGTAGTCTCTACTTTCTATAGAGCTAGGGGGAGTAGGGGGAAATATAACCCTAAGGACTTTATAGCTTACCTAGATTAAATATATAAAAACCTAAATATCTAGTTATAAGCTATAGCTTAATTATAAACCCTCTAGTAAAAAGAGAATAAATCCCTAGTAACCTTCCTACTAAGATTTAAGTAGATATTAGCTAATATAAGTAGTATAAACTAGCCTAGCTAAGTCTAGATCTTATTTCTAGAGGCCTCCCTTACCCCTAGGCTAAGGGATTAGCTAATTACTATTAACTTACTAGCTAATTATAATAGCTAGCTCTTAAAGGTCTAGAGTATTATATAGAAAGTAGAGCGCTAGAAGGTTACTAGTAATTACTTAGTAACTTACTAGAGACTTACTACTAAGGATACTAAGGGGGATACTTATATAACTAGAGTAGTATATATCTTATAAGTTAAGGAAGTAAGATATTATAACTATTAAAACTCTAGATCCTCCTTAGGTACCTCCCTAGTATAATACTAATAACTTTAGAAGGGTATGAGGGACCCCTATACTTATTATACTTATAAAACTAGAGGCTATATTACTTAGTACTACCTTAATAAGGAGGACTAGCTACTTAGGGTTATAAAAGTAAAGACCTTAAAAGAAGAAATAATATACTACGAGGTTATAAATAACTACTAAGTAATAACTAACTCCTTAGAAGAAGATAAGGAGTTAGAAAAAAACTAACTCTAGAGCGAAATTAGGCCCTAGAGCTTATAAAGGAGGGGATATTAGGTTAGGAAGAATATAAATAGGAATAACTAGTTAATAATAAGCTTACTATTATTTAAATTAGAGTTAATAGAGGATATCTAGCTTATATCCTAGTAGATATTAAGAGTAATACTTATATAATAATTAACCTTTCCCTAGCCTAATACCTCTACTTTCTATATATTAAGAAGAGATACTAACTTATAAGAAGGTATATACTTAGTAGACTATTACTAGGTAATATACTAAGTATAGTAGCGTTTAACTTAGAAATAAGTAGCTATACCTAGTATATCTTTATATATATAATTAATAGCCTAGACCTTAATATCCTCTTAGGGCGCCTTTAGATATAATAGAGCTAAGTTATTTATAACGCTCTAGCTTACTAAGTATATTATAAGAGGGAATAAGTTAGGCTATACCTAAAGGATTAAGAAGAAACTCCCTTTATAAAAGAAATAAGGGCTACGAGGTTCTTTAATATACCCTCGTTCTCTATAATCTACTAATACCTAGTAAGATAATAGGGTAAGTACTAGGAGGGTACTAAAGAGGTATTAGTATAAGCTATTAGCTTATTTAATATTAAAAAAGCCTTAAACCTAAGACTAAAAGAGGATTAATAATATTATTTACTAAACTAGGTCTTAAGGGAGTTTCCTAACCTATTTAACCCTAATAAGGCTTACTTATTACCCCCTAGGTAACTAGGAGTAGATTATTAGATTAACCTTATACTAGGATTAGATAGGAGGGAGCTACTACTCCCCTAGGGCCCCCTTTATAATATATTAAGAGAAGAGCTATAAGTATTAAAAAAACCCTTATAAGACCTCCTAGATAAGGGGTTTATTAGGGCTAGTAGCTTACTTACTAGGGTACTAGTACTCTTTATAAGGAAGCCTAGTAGGGGAATTCGTTTCTATATTAATTATAAGGCCCTTAATATAATTATAAAGAAAAACTACTACCCTCTCCTATTAATCTCTAAGATACTATACTAAGTAAGTATAGCTAAGTAGTATACTAAGCTAGATATAGTAATAGCTTTTTATAAGTTAAGGGTAGTAGAGGAGTATTAAGAGAGAACTATATTTTATACCTAGTATAGGTTATTTAAGTAAGTAGTTTACCTATTTAGCCTAACTAGCACCCCTACTAGCTTCTAGCGATATATTAATAATACTTTATAGGACTTCTTTAATAACTTCGTTATTACTTATATAAATAATATATTAATTTACTTAGATAGAATAAGAGAAGACTATAAGAAGAAAGTCTAGGAGGTCCTCTAGAGGCTAGTAGATATAAGCTTAAACCTTAACCCTATAAAGTATAAATTCTTAGTTAAGAGGGTTAAGTATATAGGGTTTATTATAATAATAGGAGAGGGTCTCTCTTATAACCCTAAGAAACTCTAGGTAATTACTAAGTAATTACCCCTTACCTCCCTAAAGGGGGGTCTAGAGCTTCCTAAGGTTTATAAACTATTATAATATATTTATACTAGAATATAAGGATATTATTAGATTACTTATACTACTTATTAGAAAGAATATAATATTCTAGTAGAGAGATAATTAAGAATAAGCTTTTTTATATATTAAGTAGCTTTTTAATACCTAGCTAGTACTCTATTAGTTTAGTCTAGAGGATAAGATTATTATTAAAACTAATTATTTAGGATTTATATTAAGAGGGGTGCTCTTATAAGTTAACCTAGAGGGTACTTAGCGCCCTATAATATTCTACTCCTAGAAGCTCTTACTTATAGAATATAACTACTCTATTTATAATAAGGAGCTCCTAGTAATCCTTTCTTACTTATATATATAGAGAGTAGAGCTATATAATATAACTACTTTTAAGGTACTAACTAATTACTAGGGGCTTATATATTTTATAAAGAAGTAGCGCTTTATAGAGCGCTAGGGCTAGTAAGTAGAGGAGCTATCTTAGTATAATTTTACTATTAAATACTACCCTAGTAGGGAAGTAGTAGCCCTTAATACCCTCTCTTAGAGGGAATAAGACGCGCTATAAGGGTAGAATAATAAATAGAAGTAGGGGATAGTCTTATAGCTAATACTAAACCGCGCCTACCCCTATAGGGACCTTATAATTAGCCCCCTAGTAAGGAGAAGTTAGAAGGGCTATACTAATATCCTAGATACTATAATCTTTAATAATAACCCTAAACTATAGGTATTATAGCTAGAAACTATAAGGAAGGATATAATATATAAGGCTGCGTATTATATAGTTACTTACTAGCTTTAGAGCTTCCTACTAGATATTAAGGCTAAGCTTTAAATTAGTAAGTATAATATTAATAATTAGAGGAGGCTAATATTTAGGGGGAGGCTATAGGTACCTAGTAGGGAGGATAATAATAACTTACTAGGGGAGCTCTATATAAAGATTATCTAATAGAGCTATAACCTAAGTATAACTACTTACCTAAGCTAAAAATAATATATTAGAAATAGTAAACTAGTAGTTTTATTAGCTAGGATAATTATAAATAATATAGAGATTTATAAGAAACTATAATATCTATAGAGGGATATATATCTAGAGGTAAGCTAAGAGGGGCTTCCTTAAGCCCCTACTAGTACCTACCTAGTTATACTTAGACCTCTTAATAGACTTTATTATAAACTTATTACTTATAAAGGATAATACTAGCTAATACTTATAAGTTATAATAAATAAGCTAGGTAAGTTAGTAATACTAGAGGAGATAAGTACTATAGAAGTAGAAGCTTATACTTACTAGTTCCTTACCTCCTACTTCTAGTTCTATAAGTTCCTATATAGTATTATTAGTAATTAAGGGTCTAACTAGGTAAGCTACTTCTAGGCTAAATTCTACTACCTTACTAGTATAAAGAGGCTATTAAGTAGTACTTACTACTTATAAACTAATAGTAATACTAAGAGATAGAACTAGGAGATATAAGCTATCTTATACGCATTTATAACCTAGGTATAGGATAACTAGGGGTAGCTCCTATATGCTACCTAGCTAGTACTTTATAATAGGGTTAGTAATATAACTAGGCTCTTACTATTCTTCTTAGAATATAGGTACTATACTAACCCTATACTTATAGTAAATAATAGAGTAGAAGAAGTCCCCTCTAGGGATATAATAGCTACTCTCCTAGTAATAAGACTATAAGAGATAGTAGACTTTATTTAAGTAAGTATTATAGCTACTTAGTAATATAGCAAGGAGAATATAAATTAGTATAAGATACCTATAGAGAAGTACTAGGTAAGTAATAAGGTCTAGCTTTTAATAGCTAATTATAAGAGCCCTTAGCTTAGTAAGAAGCTATTATAGTTATATTATAAATATACTATAGTTAGAGTCCTAAGCCTATATATTATTAAGTTAGATATACCTAGTAATATCTACTTAAGGTTCTATATAAACCTCTTCTAGAGGGTACTAGAGGACCCCTTACCTATATAAATAAGGATAGACCCCTAGCTACTACTAATTATAACTAATAATAGCGAATTTAAGTAGTATATAGAGGAGATATATATAGTATAATAGAAAGTAATTAGGCGAGAGTAGAGATACGAGGTCCTAGTTAAGTAGGAGGGGTATATAGAGCTTACCTAGGAGCTTATAGAGGCTATTATAAAGACTACTATAGTAAATAGGTATAAAGCCCTATATAGACTAGTTATAAATAATAATAGCGACCTAGCCTATACCTAGGGGGGAGCTAGCTAGGAGGGGGGATAGTATTATAAGCTACGCTTAGGTTAAGCCTACCTAGGCTTCTACCTAGGTTTATTACCTTAAGGAGCTACCTAGGGCCTACCTAGGGCTTACCTAGTTATTCCCTATAAACTAGCGAAATCTCTACTAGAGAGGAAAACTTCCCCTTTTTCCTCTTTAGCTTAAATAAATAGTATTATAGCGACCTTATATTAAATAAACTCGGGTCTAACCCCTCGTAGTATTATAGTTAATACCTTTCTCTTCTTATATAGGTAATTAATACTAAACGCACTTAGCGCGGTTATCCTACTTAAGAGCGCCTAACGTATTTAATATATTAAACGCGTTAAATATACCTAAACGCGTTAGCCCTTATAAAAAGGGCTTATTGCCTTTAAGGAGAAAACCTTCGAAATTCATATACCTTTTTTCACCTATACTTTTCGCCCACTACGTGGACCATATCACTATTTATATAAATTATAATCCGCGATATATATAACATAGAAATTGAAGATCTAGCTATATAACTTAAGGTTATCTTTAAGGTATTTAATAGTAATATCTAAGTATAACTATATACGCTATTACCTACTACTACGCTTACTTAGTTTTTTAAGCGAATTAATAACAGAGAAAGTATACTTATATATTTTAAGTTCGGAATTACGCCGCAGCCCCTTCGCAAAAAGACTATAACAAATTCACCTAGTTCGCAGGTATAATTCGGGAAATACTATATAGGTATTTTAACCTATACCCTCTACTAGTTAAGGAAAATAATATAAGAACCCTATATATTCCTACTACTTATAAGTAAACCCTCGTATAAAGTTAGACGCGCGCTATACTAGGGCTAATTATATTAGAGCTAAACGGGCTACTAAGGCTCTTATAATAACGCCCTCGCTAAACCTTCTAGTAAGATAAAAGCTATTATATAAGATAGCTTCTTAACCTAAAAAGTCGACCTTCTAGTAAGGTATTAAAAATACTACGAATACTACTATATAAGAGGTAACTTCTTAACTAAAGAGGTCTTTCCTAAGAGGTTCTTATAGCTAGAAGTATAAGAAGCTCTACTACTACGAGTAGGGCTTTATACCTCTCCCTCTTCCTTATCCCTTAACTATATTAGCACTAAACCTTATATATAAAAACGCTAAGCCCGCGCGAGGTACGCCTTTTAATACTAATAATATATAAGAGCTTATTAGAGAGTTTAGTATTAATATAATTAATAAAACCTACTCCTTTTTTAACTACTCTATTATATATAGAAAGCGTATTATTAGTATAGCCCTTAAGAGGGCTCTTATTAATACCCCTAGAGGGGATACTTATTATTATATTATAGCTAAGTAAGTAGACCTAGTAATAAAAGCTAGGTAGGTCGTTATATACCCTATAAAGTAGCCCTTCTTTAAGCAGGTCCTCTGTACTATTAAGGTAGAAGTAGCCTAGGCCCCTTAGGGGAATATTAATAAGTATAGCTTATACTGACTACTTTAATATAAAGAGAGCGTTACTAATAATAGCATAGCTAGCAGACGAAGTAGTAATAGAGGCGGTATTAGCAGCGCGGGTAGTATGCGAGAGGAAAAGTCGATAGTTTTATAATCTATTAAATAATTAAAAACTACGTTATTATTAATATAAAGTTAAAGATCGTGAGGCTATAGGTATATATAAGTGCGGCTATAGTTAGGAAAGGATCACGTGACCGAAGGCTATGTATTATCAGGAGGCGCGGAGTTAGAAGGTCTGTTGCACTTAAGTAGGTAAAATCACTATGCAGTGGCTAGAGGCATACTTATATATATAATAAAGGACTATTATCCTCTTAGATACTATTAGTAGATAAAGCTATAGCTAATAAATAATAAAGGATAATTACCTAATACTATATCTTAGGTATCTCACGCTAGAGGATATACTAATACTAGGCTAGCTCCGCTATACTCTAACTAATAACCTAAATTTAATATCTATTAAGATAATAAGAGACCTAACTACGGATAATAGAGCTATAATAATAGTTATTAGGGTCCTTACTAAACCTATACTAATAACTATAACTATATATAACTATATAGATAGTATTTATAGAACTATACCTAACTAGGGGGATACCTATAGCTAAGATAGTACGGATAATACTAACTACGTTAGGAATAAAATTAACTAAATTAGGGCTATATATTATAATAGCCTCCTACCACGATAAACTTAAATATAAATTCATCTACTATAAGTAACTCGCCTTAGTCTAATAATAGCTATAGGAATTTTAATATATAATAACCTAAACTAATTATAATATACTTAGCTAATGAAGAGGGATAGGACTAATAAGATATATAATAATAATAACTTACTTAATACTATAATAATAAACCCTCTAGAGAAATAGAGGAGCTAATAGGTAAAGCAGAAGGCCCCCTAGGAGATACTATAAACCCACGATTTAACTATAAGGAGTAAGATAATACACCTACTTATAACTATAACCCTATACCCCTAGATAATTTAATAGATATAGTATACTTCTACGCGGCTATACCTAATATTTATACTTATAAGAAGTATAGATCGTAATTTCTATTTAGAAATAAACTCTTTTACTACTTATTATAAAGAGTAAATAATAAAACTAAGGAGAGAAATTAAGATAGTTAGTTAGCTACGCCTACTTTTAACTATACTTACTATTTAGTCCTAGAGCTACATATAGGATAAGTCTAAAGTTTAAAAAACTACGATCTAATAATATTATATAATTAATATAGGAACTACTAATTACCCTTAATAACTTAAATAAGGATAATAGTAAAATACTAATTAATATTTCTAATATAGATATATTAGTAGATATAGGCACGGGTTTTAGAATATATAAGACGATATACTTATAAATTAAAGTAATAACTTTATTAAACGAGGAAATAGAGAAAGAAGTTTATAGTAATATAAGTTATAGCTACTCTCTAGTTAACTATAACTGGCTATAATAATACTACTTATAACTTTAAGTATAATAGTAAGTATAACTACTCGTTATCTAAGGAATCGGTTCGGATTATCATAAGACTATTTAATATATTATTTTTCCTTTCTATCTTTAAGATATAGCTAATGGCTAGCCTATATATACCTATTTTTAATATAAAATATCCTTAGTATCTAATCGATAAGTGAAAATACTTATTAGCCTAGATATTCTCTATCTTAAGAAATTTAACCTATAACTATTCGAGGCTATAGCTTTTATTAATTTATATTAGGTTACTATCCCTATCTGATATAAATAACAACTTAGACTACTTATTAAAGTATTAGTGTAATTAGTAACTATAGTTATACTACTACCTAACTTATTATAACTCCTAAGCGCAGTATACTATATTAGAGAAACTATAGAGGATCTGCTTTTTAAACTAGTACTATTAGACTAATTCATTTATATATTATTATAAGAATACCGAAGGTATATCTTAAAAAGATTCTATAATAATCTTATAAGGGTTGTATAAACCCTAATAAATAACTATAGTATATATAGTTATATACCTATATAATATCTCTTTAATAATACTTTAATAACTATAAAACATAAATAATAACTATAAAAGTATTTCCTTCATGGAATAAATACTTTAAAAGTCTATATAAATTTTAATAATAGCAATAACCTTATATATATATATTTATATTTATAATCCTTAGCTTTATAGCTATAAATATATAGAAATGACGCACGGACTATATAGTGATCTAAGCGCGATTTCTACGTAATAAGCTACTACTTTATAGTTATATTTTAGAATATCTTACCCCTTACTTTACGAGGGTAGGATTTATAACTTATAGATAATATTATTAATATTATTAATATTTAACGATTTCTCTATTAATTAATTCCAGGAGAAATACCTCCTTATACTTAAATTTATTAGCTTTTATTATAATATTACCTAGCTTATTAATATCTATTATTTAGGCTATTTTACTACCCCTTTTACTACTTATATACCTATTCTTATAGGTTATAGGCCTAGCTCTAACGTTTTTAATAACCTTATACTTATTTAACCTCCTCCTTATTATAATAAGTACCTTAAGCCTATTCTCTTTATTAAAGTTACTTATTTAAGATATATTTTTAAAAGATATAGCTTTTATATACCCTATACTAAACTAGAAATACTATCTAGACTAGTTTACTAGTTAAAAGATTAAATCCTCCTATAAGAAGCTATTTAGAACCTATATTAATTTAATTTTACTACTATTAATACCTCTATTCCTATAAAACGAGATAATATTATAGTAAAACTATTTAACCTTACTCCCCTTGATTATATCTTCAAGTTATCGCTAAGCCTATATATATCCTAGTTTATCTACATTTATACTACTATTAGAACGAGGCCTAATATAGGCTATATATTAGATATTATCCTAACTATAAAAGGTTTATCTACTAGGTAGTCTTCTATAGAAGAGGATTAAAAGAGGAGGAATATTATAAGTTAAACCTATAACCTCTAGGTTTTAACTATATATATATAATAATAAAGCTATAGTTAATATTACTAAGCTATATAACTATCTTATTTTACTATTATAATCTATATACTATATTAGAGCTTATATACTATACTCCTAAAGTTATTATAATATCTAATTTAAAAGTATAGCTTCCTAAGCTTTCTAGATCTAATAACTATAAAGTCTAGTTTATATATATTAAGGCCTTACTTAT
>JAVHLU010002678.1:0-16387 GCA_036785755.1 Colletotrichum ledebouriae
TTTAGGAAATACTATATAGGTATTTTAACCTATACCCTCTACTAGTTAAGGAAAATAATATAGGAACCCTATATATTCCTACTACTTATAAGTAAACCCTCTAAATATTATAAAGTCGGATGCGCGCCGTACTAGGGCTAATTATATTAGAGCTAAATAAGCTACTAAGGCTCTCGTAGTAACGCCCTCGCTAAACCTTCTAGTAAGGTGCTGCGAAAGCTACTATATAAGATAACTCCTTAACCTAAAAAGTTAACCTTCTAGTAAGGTATTGCGAACGCTACTATATAAGAGGTAACTCCTTAACTAAAGAGGTCTTTCCTAAGAGGTTCTTATAGCTAGAAGTATAAGAAGCTCTATAAGTAGGGCTTTATACCTCTCCTTCTTCCTTATCCTTATCCCTTAACTATATTAGCACTAGATCTTATATATAAATATGCTAAGCCTAAGCGAGGTATACCTTTTAATATAAATAATATAGAGGGGATCGCTAGAGAGTTTAGCCTCGATATAATTAATAAAACCCGCTCCTTTATTAACTACTCTATTATATATAGAGAGTATATTATTAATATAGCCCTTAAGAGGGCTTACCTTAATACCCCTATAGGGGACTCTATAAGGTATAATAATATTAGAGCTAAGTAAGTAAACTTAGTAGTAGAAGTTCGGCGGGTTATTATATACCCTATAGAGTAGCCCTTCTTCGAGTAAGTCCTCTATATTACTAAGGTAGAGGCAGCCTAGGTAGCCTAGGCGAACGTTAGTAAGTACGGCTTATGCCGACTAATAGAGAGAGCGTTGCTAATAATAGTATAGCGAAGGCGTTAGCTAACCCGATCGAACAAGAGGACTACTTTAACTATGCAAATCAATAAAGTCTAAAATAGCCGATATATAGGACGCTGCTTACTAAAGATAGTAATAACTTCTAGCGGACGAAGCGGTGATAGAGGCGGTATTTAATAGCGGCGCGGGTAGTACACGAGAGGAAAAGTCGATAGTTTCGTAGTTTAAATAATTAAAAACCACGTTATTATTAATATAAAGTTAAAGATCGTGAGGCTATAGGTATATATAAGTATAGCTATAGTTAGGAGAGTTATAATCACGTGACCGAAGGCTATATATTGTTAGGAGGCGCGGAGTTAGAAGGTCTGTTGCACTTAAGCAGGTAAAATCACTATGCAGTGGCTAGAGGCCTCTAACCTACTAGATAAAGTTAAGTAATAATTAGACCTAGATAAGGAAGTTATTACTATTTTTAAAGAGTTTAGACTAATTTTTAATAAAGTCCTAGAGATTATAATCTATCACGAAGTTACCCCTAAGCTTAATAAGATCTATAAAGCGATTATAAGTATAGAGTATATAGTAGGATATAATAGCTATAGTATTAGTTATTAATACTATATTTAGAAACCTAAGAAAAGAATATTAAAGAAGAGAGTACCTAGGAGGAAGTATAAGTTAGTATATTAGAAAGGTATTAAAGTTATTATAGCTATAAATACTACTTTCTCCTATAATAATCCTAAACCTATATTAATAACGCCTATATTACTAATAGAAGATATTAATATAATATATAAAAGAAAAGATAAGAAGATTTAACTTATTAATAACGCTATATTAAATAGTTTAACCCTAGATAGAGACCTAGAGTAGAAGTTAAAAGCATAGGTAAAGGCTAAGAAAAATATAATCCTAGATCTTAGTACCCTCTTTATAAGCCTAGTTATACTAAAGATTTTAATTATTAAGTAAGGAATAAGGTTTATAAGAGCTTAATAAGAAGCTATCCTTAAGACTATTAATTATCTATAGCCTAAAGAAAAGAAGCTCCTTTTAGCTATTCTTATTACAAGAGGGAAGGCCTTAGCCTAGGAATTTAAGTATTATAGCTCTATATACCTTTCTATTATACCTCTATAGATAATTTAAATAATATTATATAAGGCGTAGTAAGTAAAAGGAATCCTAATATTAAGAGGATTAGAGTAGGATATTCTTATAATTCTAAAGGATAGACTAAAGAAGGGAATCCTTAAGTAAAGTTATATAGCCTATTATAATCTATTCTTCTTTATATAAAAGAAAGATAATAAGATAAGGCTTATTAATTTAGTAACTAAGATAAATATAGTTATAATATAAAACGTAGCACTACCCCTTTTAGTAGACGGTTTTTTAGAAAGCTTCGCTATATATTAACTACTATTACTACTAGACTTCTTCTTAGGATATAACTAAGTCCTATTAGACCTTATAAGTAGAGACTTAATAATATTTATATTACTTATTAGACTACTATAGATATATATATTACCTTAAGGAGTAATAAACTTAGTTACTTAGTTTATATAAGTTATAATTAGAATCTTATATAACTTTATCCCTAGCTCTTTTAAAGCCTTCCTTAATAATATTACTATTAAAGGACCGACTTTATAATATAATAAAGAAGAGATTAAGTCTTATCTAAGGATTTATAGATTTATTTTAGAATAGTTATAGAATATTAATAAGGTCCTAGTTAATTTAGAGCTAGTAAAGTATATAATAGTAATAGTTAAGTTATAATAGGCCTAGGAAGTAGTAATAATTATTAGCTATATTTATAATACTAATAGGCGTTATCTAGAGGAAGCGAAGATAGTTAAGATCTATAAATAGGCTACTTATACTAATTTAATAGAGTTAAGGTAATACGGTCCACGAAGTAGGCGAAAATTATAGGTAAAAACTGCTATCTATTTCAAAGGTTATTTCCTTGAAGGCAATAAGCCCTTTTATAAGGGTTAATGCGTTTAGGTGTATTTAACGCGTTAAATGCGTTAGACGCCCTTAAGCGGGATAACTATACTAAGCGCGTTTAGTATTAATTACCTATATAAGAAGAAAAATATATTAACCGCGATATATAGTATGAAATTTAATTTATACCTCCTATCGTAGTAATATACTAGTAAGTAGAGCTATGCTATTATATATAAATAACTATATATAACCTTACTTCCTTTTTATTCTATACGTTTTAATTATATCCTGCTTTAAGCTAAGGGAGTCTTAGGCGTAGTATTAGTTATCTTTAAGAGGTCGGGGTAGTCCTTATCCTTGTTATTAATAATCTCTTTAGCTATAACTAGGAGTTAGTTAATACTAACGCTATAAGTAGTAGCTAGTTAGGTATTATCCTTATATTACTCTAGGAATAAGTAGTGAGATTTATTACTAACCTTAGGGTATGCCTTAGTAATACTATTATCTTTAATTATAGCGATCGAGGTAGCGAGGGAGGCAACGTTAGCACGAAGGCCTTAAAAGTTAGTAGTATATTTATACTAAAAGTTAGCTATATCTATAGCCTTAGGGTTACTAAGGTCTAAGAGAGCCTAGATAGCGCTCGAGTTATTACTATTAACTATAGCCTAACTAATATAAGTATTATCCTTAGTATATATACTAGGAAACTTATATCGTAGCATCTACTTAATAATAAAGAATAATAATATAGCGCTAAACTCTAGGTTACTTATAATTCGTTTAGTTATAAATAAGTTAAGGGCGCGGACGTATATATATAGACTAAGGATAATTAAGCTATTCTAGATAAGCGCGTATAGGGTAAGGCGTTTAGCGTAATAAGTAGCTATAAGGTTAGTAGTATTAAAGAAATAGAAGCGCTAAAGGTATATATTAATTACCTCTTAAGTAGTTAGGAACTTTATATAGGAATAGGTAAGGTAATAGAGGCTAGTAATATAAGTATAGGATTACTAGTCTATAATAACGATTTTCTTAACGCTAGCTATAGCGTTAGGCGTCTTAGTAGAGCTAGGCGCGTTAATAGTATTAAAGGGGCTAACGTTAGAGGAAGGATTAATATTAGGGCGATCCTCTAGGCTAGTAGCTAATATAGTACGCTTAGTAGAAGACCTAGTAGTAAGGTATTATTCTAGGCTAAGGAAGCCTAGGCTCTCTTATATTAATCCCTAGGGAATAGTTACTATAATAAACTTAAACTTATTAGTAGCTAACTTAATAAATTAGCCTAGATTAAGAGTAATAGCGCTAGCGTTAGTAATATAACCCTTAGAGAGCGCTGCAGTTAGGGCGATCTAGGTCTCCTTATATCTATTAAGTAGTATAGTAATATAGCTAATATATTTACTATAGGCTCGCATTCCCTTAATAGCCTTAACGGTATCTATCGCGTTAGGGGTACTAACGCTAGTAGCTTACTTCTTAGGAGTAGCTATCTTATTAATCTTATTCTAAGCAACGGGAGTTAATCTAGTGCTAGTTATAATAATATTAGTTAATAGTTAAGGTTTAATATATTTAGTAGTATTAGTAGCTTAGTTAGATTAGCTAGCGTTAAGGGATAGTTTAAGCTAATTAGCGCTAATAATCTTATTAGCTTAGTCGCGTTTAGTAGTAATATATTTATTATCTCTACTTAAGGCTTCTCTAGAATTAATAGAAATAGGCATACTAGTAATATTAATAGTATAGCGTGGGTTATATTTAAGGGAGTTCTATATAGCGTTATAGAGGGATAGCTACTTAATATTTAAGATAGCATTAGGGAATTAGTAGTAGAACTTAATTTAGTTTATAGATAGTAGTTAGGTAACTAAGTAAGTATTAATACCTAGGTAGATAATAAACGGGGTATTAGAAATATTATAACTAGTTCTACGACGTTAGGTCTCTTAGTTAAGGGTGCGCTTAAAGATTTCTTAGTTATAAATATAATATCTAGGCTTACTACGAGGGATCTTAATATTAGGTAGGTAGTAATAAATATAGTTAAGGGTAATATACTTAGTATTTTTACGTTTAGAGCGTTATCTATTTATAATAAAGTAATACCTAGGTATATATAATATAGGTTACTCTAGTAGCGCTAAGCGCGCGATAATATAGAGCGTTAGTAAGATTTCTCGATATCTTAACGTGGATAATAGTGATAAAGGGAGATATATAAGAGTAATAATTGCTAATTTTTCTTATTAGTTAAGTGAGAGTAGGGGTTAACCTTCTAGCGAGGAGGGCAGTTATATTTATAAGGGTTCTTATAGTGCTAAGGGCGGAAGGAGTTTAAGAGAGAAGGCACGATAGGCGTGGTTATCTTTACTAATAGGATAGGCGTGAATATTACTATTATTAGGGTGAAGTTCTTAGATATACTGAGCGCGCTAAACGTCTTTACTTTATAATAAAGCCTTAGTTATAATACTCGTTATAGTCTACTTACCTATTTAAGGCGCTTTAAGCGGCGCGTTCCTTATTTATAATATATATTATATTATTCCCCTAGGTTCTTATAAGGCCTTCCTCTTAAGCGCCTTAATAGTCTTTTACTAGGCTCTAATACTAGTTTAACGCCCTATTAGATAGGTCTTTAAGCTTATACTTATCTATAGAGCTATTCTATCTCTTATTCCTTACTTTTAAATATAGTAATAAGTTCGTCTACGTTTATAGCGTCTTTATCTATCTAAATAGTATATATTAGTAGGTAACCTTTCTATTTAATTAGATATTATACCTTTCCTCGCGCGAGGGTTTATTTCTTAAGAATACTTTTAATCTCAAAATACTCGTATACTTTAAGCTAATAAATATTATTATCTTCCTTAACCTTAACTAGGCCTTAGTAGTTATCTTAGTAATTAAATAGGTTACTACTAGGGGCTAGTGCTAGTATAAGTTAGACGATAGATATAACTAGGTAAATATTTATATTAGGTAGAATATCGAGGCGGTATACTAACTTACTAATATATTTAAGGACCTTAAATAGAATATACTAGTAGCTATACTTTAGGTTTAGTCGTCCTAGTAGATAATATCCTAATCCTATTTTAAGGTATACCTAGTCGCCTAGCTTAAAGGTAATAAAACGATGTTTTTTATTATACTATTCCTTTATATATAGCTAGGCTACTATAATTAAAATTTTTACTTCCTCCTAGAAGATTTCACGGTTTATTTTAAGGTTAGTATTACCTAAGATATTTAACGCGTTATTCGTGTTTTTACTATATAGGATTTAGTTTAATAAATAACTAATAACTTATAAGTAGGCGTTATTAAGGTTATATTAAAGGCTTAGTAGTAATATTACCTAGTTATCATTAACGAGGTTAAGAAAGTAACGAATAGCTAGTTTAATAGTTTGATTTTTACGTTCTAAAATACTATCGGTTTATAGATAATATGCAGTTAAGAATCTTAATTTAGTATATAATTCCGCCTATAGCGCGGTCTAAAACCTTAAAAGGAACTTTTAGTTATAATTAGATATAATAGCTTTTAGTATTCCCTAGTTACTACGCTAGAGGTTATATAGAAGGAGGTATCCCTAGATCTTAGTAGTATATATTAAGTAACCTAGGATAAGGAGCGTTACTTTAGAGAACTTATTAGTTATAGTAAGTACTATATTAAGAAGTAGAAAGTTCTCTACTTTATAGCCTAAATACTATAAAGGTATTTCGGGAAGTCTAACGATAAAGTCTATAGTAATTATATAAAAGGGGATAGCTAGTATTAATATTAGCTATATCGCGCTAAGTAGTAGTTAACGTTCTATATTTATTATTCCGCATTAGGGGTAGTTAGCTATATAATTATTAACTTATCGTTTAAGACGTAGTATATAAAAGTATTTATTAATAGCTCTCTACGTCCGTTCCTTACCGAAGTAATAGTAGTTATTATAAGCTTCCTTAATAAGAGGCGTTACTAACTCTTTTAGAATATAGAGCCTTTATTTATTAGTATAGGGGTTAACGTAGTAAAGAAGACTATTATATATAACGAAGTTAAGGTCTATATTATCTACCTTTTCGTAGAGTATCTTATATACTCTACTCTAGGACTTAGAGTTAATATACGATTAGATAAGTTTAGCCTTAAAGTCGTCGTTAAGAGATACTTCTATTATAAAGTTAATACCTATTAGTATATTATCCTATATCTTATTAAGTTCCCTAATATCTTTAATAGGGATTTCTATTATAAGTAAGCGTAATAACGCGTCCGCTATAATATTTAACGTTCTAGGGATATAATAGTATACTAGGGAGAACTAGCTAAGATATTCCGATAATAATATAAGGTATAAGTTAGACCTCGTCTTATCCTCTAACTATAGCGACGTTTATTTAATAATATTATATATTACTAAATAGTTAGTAAGTACTATTATAGGGTCTTATCTAGATAACCGTAGTATTAGCTAATACTTCTTTACTACCTATACTAAGCAAGCTACTTTAAGTTTAGTAGGCTAATACTTCTATTTAGCTTAGTTAAGGGCCTTACTAATATAAGTAATTAGATATACGTTAGTATACTTAATAGGGTTATAAGGTTTCTATTTAATATAGTTAGCTAGCTAGAAGATTAGTGCGGAGTATCCGTGTTCCTTTAACGAGTTAAGCTATATAAATAACTACTTATCTAAGTTATAATAGAATAAGGCGTTATCCGCTATTAAGGCGTCTTTAATATTATTAAAGCTAGCTACTTCTTCTAGTATAGGTTTAAAACTTATTTTTTAATAGAAGAGCTTTCTTATAGCGCCTTTATCCTTCCCTTAAGCTTAGGCTTTAGCTAGTAACGTAGTTTTATACTATTAGAGTAGTTAAATATAATAGCTATAGCGTAGTATTATATATTATAGAAACCTAGTTATACCTATCTAGTACTTAAGTTAGCGGAGGTTATAAGGGCACTTAATTTTTTTAATAGTGTTAATACGGTCTTAAGTATTTAATAGTCTAAAGGTATTAATAGTAAAGCTAAGTAGCTTAATAGAAGGATATCTAATAAATAACTTCTTTACTAAAAGCGAGAGTCTAATATCTATAAAGAGTTTAAGAATCGTATTAAGGTATTTAAGGTAGGTATTAAGGTCCTTCGAGGTGATAACGATATTATTAATAAATATATAGGTATATTCCTTATATAGTTATAGGAGTCTATCTATAATACGTTAAGCGTGAGCAGGCGAATTACGGAATCCTATAAGTACTACCTTTAAATATTCTTATCCCTAGTAGCTAACTATAATAAATCGATCTCGATATTCCTTCTTAATAAGAAACTAATAGAAGAAGGATTAAGCGTTAACTATAGTAATCTATAGCTTACTACGAAGGCGTTTAATAACGTCTTATTATAATAGCATAGGGTATATATTAGGGATAGTAGCTTTATTAAGAGCATATAGGTCTACGACTATATAACCTTTACGCTTACTATTTATAATTCGCTATATAGCGAATACAGGGGCTCTAAATAGTATAGGTCTAGAGTTACCCTATTTTATATAGTTTTAAGCGTAGAGCTCGTCTAAAGTTTTATTAATAAGCCTCTTATTTTCTTTACTAATAGGATAAGGTTGTTAGCTAATATTTATATTCTACTATCCTTTAATAAGTTTAACCTTAAGGTATTAATCTTCTAGAAGGTTAATTAGTCCTTAATCCTTCTAAATAGCGGGGTAACGCGAGATAACCTCTTTAAGGCGTTATATAGCTTTAGCGTCTTAGTTATAGATATATATACCTTCCTTAGTAATAACTACTAGTAAGTTTTTAGGCTTAGTTATACCTATCTTACTATTTAGGTTAATATTCCCCTTATAGATATCTCTGCTATTCGGCGTTATATTATCATTAGTTACGCCGTAGTTAGCGAGCGCTTCCTTACTAGTTAGGTTAGAGATTTCTACTTATTCGTCGACTATTAGTTCTAGTAGCTAAGCGAGTATTACAAGCTTATAATTAGAAAGGCTAAAAATAGCGTAATACGTTAGGTCCTTATATAATAATATTAAAAAGGCTATTTATAGTTAATCGCAAGTCTTTAGTTCGAGGTATCTATTAGACTTAAAAGGCGCTAGAGTTCTAAGCTTAGTACCTCTTTTAATCTTTAATAAGTAAGGAGCGTTATTAATAATAGGAATAAGTAGTAAATTACCTATATACGCATATATATACCCTTTATACTTTAAGCTAAATAGAAGGGACTCTATTTTACTAAAAGTATCTTAATTTAAATAGTAGAGTAATTATATAGCGTAATAGTTAAATTTCTCGCAGCATATACGTTATAAACTTTTAAAGGGACTTTTAAATAGATCTAAGAGGGAATTCGAATATTATCGCAGGATATAATTCGGATATATAATTCTAAGTTTAGAATATCGAGCCTATTAGGTATATTAAAGTCTTACCCTATAAGTAGATTAGTATCTAGATATAAGATAAGCTATATACCTATATAGAGCTTAGTAGTTATTATATATCTATTAGGTCGTTATCCTTATATAAGAATTATAAAGGTTACTTAGGCGATAGTCTTAAGGCTTCCTATACCTTAGAGCTTAAATACCTTAGGTTCTCTTAAGAGGATATAGAACTATTATAAGTAGGCTTCGCTTATAACTAAGCGGTCTGCGCTAGTATTAATATAAACTATGATTAGCAGTCTATTATAATAGCCTCGGATAATAATTTTAGCGTATATATAGTAGTATAAATATATAACTATATATTACTATAGCTTAATAGGACTAATAAGCGTTATATTTAGCTAAGGGGATAGAAGGGTTTAATATAAGAAGATACCCTTAAAGTTAGTATATAGCTTAGCGTTATAAAAATAGGTTTCGCACGAGTAGATTCCGGGATCCTTAAGGAGCGAATTTTAAAAGGAGTTAACGTTAAAAATAGGGTACTTATCCTTATATCTAGGGATATAACCTAGAGGGTATTCGTAGTAATATATAGGTTAAGTAACTAGGTTAATATACTCGGGATTATCTTCTTATAGCTCTTAGTTATCCTTGTTATCCGTGCTAATAACTAAGTCTTCTTTATACGAGTCTAAATCCTCGCTAGCCTTAATATACTAAATATAGTTAAAGTCGCCCTTATCTAACGAAGTATATACTTCCTCTTCTGCTTACTCGCGACTAGTACTCTTAGTTATATAGGCTAAAAGGTAACTAGGTAGTTAAGGACGCTAAACGCGTTAACCGGGCTATTTATATTAGTATTTAGGCCTTTATTATTAGTTAAACTATATTTCCTTATAAGCGGATAATAAGGGTTCGGTAGCTATATTAGCAGCTTGCTTTATAGGTCTCGATAGTAATAAGCTAGATATAGTCTCTTTCGGGTTTATATAATACGGGTAATAAGTAACTATAATATAGCCTACTTTTAAGGTCTCTTTTAGTAATAATCGCGTCGCGGAAGTTCCTATATAGGTCGCCTTAATAGAGGGCTAGACTAATAATCGCTAGGATCCTTTAGTAACTATTTAATACTAGCTAGGGACTATCTTCTATAGGCTTATAATAAACTTATCGCAGTTTATATTACTAGTTAGCTAAGGAATACTAATAACTAGTTCTATATCTATCTTATTATAAGTAATAGTTAATACCTTAGTTTAGCTCTCTTTAGTATCCTTATATAGTTAAGTAACCTTAGTTATCTAGTATTAAATATCACGTTAATTATATATATTATATAGAGTATACCTCTCCTTAGTTAAATATGCTTTAGCGATTTCGCATAGTAAATAAAAACGTTCGAGTAATAACTCTTTCTAATAGTCTAGCCTATAGTTAGGGTCCTTAAGTTCTACCTTCTTATTAAGTATTAGATTAGTATAATACTAGTCCGAGGTATACCTTAGTAAGGTTTAATATAGGTTAAGGGTAGCTATAGCTAGGTTCCTATTATCTAACTTAATATAGCTATTAATCGTATTAATAAAGCGATATATATTTTAGTAGATAGTCCTTAAACTACTATTAATATATATATCTTTAACTTCGTTATTATATAGAGGTAGATCGAATAACCTAATTATATTAGTCTTAAATCGAGGAGTACTACGCCTAGGTTCTATAGCTAACGTTCTAGCTATTACCCGTACTACCCCTTCTTTATCTATAGAGAGAAGGAATATAAGAAAGTTATAGCTAACTAAGAACCTATTAGGGTTAGGTAACGGTTTAATAGTATTTCTTATCCTAGCTAGTAGTCGAGGGTATTAATCGCCTTAGCTATTACTACTACTATAGCTAGGGCTACCTCCTTTATTATTTTAACCCTCGGGGTTACTATTATTACCTCTATTACTAGGATCTCTAGGCGGTATAAGTAGTAGTAGTAGTAGAGGAGCGTCCTCTATATATTTAATATCTTAGTTATATCCTTTGCTTTTATTAAGGTTTAATAGACTAGCTTCTAGTTCCTAGGCGCCTATCTTACTATATTACTTACCCTAGCTATAAGTATTAGGGTAACTCTATAAGTTACTTAGCTTAGGCGCGGGAGGGCTACCTATTCCTTTTCCTTAGGTTAGGAATAAAGTACTTAATATATTTATACTTTCTTTAAATAACGTATAGAAGGTATTTAGGCTTAGCTCTAGCGTAGATATAGTAGTTATATCCTTTAACGCCGGTTTAAGAGGTAGGAGTTATAAGCTATTTATAAAACTTCGTCTAAACTTATAATATTCCTCTAGAGTTAATAGGAGTACTAAGAAAGCTTTGGGGATTATTATTATATTAAGTTTAAATATAGGTTTTAGGATATCTAGCTTATCTATAGCTTTAGCTCTTAGGGTCTTATAGCCTCCCCTCTCTTTATCCTCTTTAAAGGGGAGCGTTAGGTCTAGAGTCTAGCCCTATTTAGTCTCTATTTTAATATATTAATTATAATAAGGGAGATTAAGGTAATACTACTACCTAATAGTATTAGCGAATAGTTATAAGTTAGTTATCTATACCTATAGGACCTTACTTTAAACGTGTCGAGTAGTCTTATATGCTTCCCTATATAGTATTAACTTTTAAATATATCTATAGCGGTTTACTAAGCGTTATTTAAAGTTCTTATATATAATAGCTATAATACTCGCTTTTATTACTAACTTAAGAAGGGAATACTTAGTTAGGGTAAGTAGTATATAGAACTTATCTAGGTATTACTTAAGCGCTACTATAAAGTTTATAATAGTTAAATAGTTAATAAGTTCTAGAAGGTTAGACTTAAGACCTTCTTTAACCTCACGATTAATAAGTAGCTCGTAAGGTATAATTATTAGAGGTTTATTATCTTAGTAGGACGTTCCTTAGTTAAGGAAATCTTCGAGGTTTAATATCTCTTAGGGACGTCTCCTAGTTAAGGGAAATAGTAAAGGGTTAATATCTCTTATTAATATTTCCTAGTTAAGGGAACGGGGGAGTTTAGAGGCTTTTAACGCTACGTAATATACGTAGGTATTAACTACTATAATACTACTTTATATAAACTTAATAGGGTTAACTATCCGCACGGTTAAGTACCTTCCTTAATTATAAGGGATATCCTTAGTTATAAGGGGATATAGCTAACTATTAAAGTCGTACTACTAATTAATACGGTCTACGAAGTAGGCGAAAATTATAGGTAAAAACTACTATCTATTTCGAAGGTTATTTCCTTAAAGGCGATAAGCCCTTTTATAAGGGTTAATGCGTTTAGGTGCGTTTAACGCGTTAAACGCGTTGGACGCCCTTAAGCGGGATAACCGCGCTAAGCGCGTTCGGTATTATAAGGGCTTTCCTTAGGATTATAATATTCTATAGATCCTAGGTAAAGGACTACTCTATTATTATAAAGCTACTTATTAACTTACTTAAGAAGGATATCTTATTTAGCTAGGAGGAGAAGTTATAAATAGCTATAAATACCTTAAAAGCAATACTTATAAGGGCCCTAATCCTCGTTACTATAGATTATAGGCCTAAAGGAGGAGATATCTACCTTATAGTTAATACTAGTAATATAGGATAGGGTAAAGTCCTAGGATAATTTATTAATAACTAGCGCATAATCTCTTGCTTTAAGAGTAATACTTAGTTAGAACTAAAACTATTATATAACGCTAGGAAGAAGGAATTATATAGTATTCTAAAGGCTTTAAAGAGGGTAAATAACTATTTATATAGATAATACTTTATCCTAGAGATAGATACTTAGATATTAGTTATATAACTTAATAAAATAGCTATAGACCTCCTAGGAGCCCTTACTATTTGCTAGATTATATAGATTTAAATATTTAACTTCGAAGTATAATATATCTATTGAGCTCGGAATTACGCCGCAGCCCCTTCGCAAAAAGACTATAATAAATTCACCTAGTTCGCAGGTATAATTCGGGAAATACTATATAAGTATTTTAACCTATACCCTCTACTAGTTAAGGAAAATAATATAGGAACCCTATACGTTCCTACTACTCGTAAGTAAACCCTCTAAATATTACCGCATAAAGTCGGATGCGCGCTGCACTAGGGCTAATTATATTAGAGCTAAATAGGCTACTAAGGCTCTCGTGGCCTAGAAACGCCCTCGCTAAACCTTCTAGTAAGGTGCTGCAAAAGCTACTATATGAGATAACTCCTTAACCTAAAAGGTCGACCTTCTAGCAAGGTGCTGCGAATACTACTATATAAGAGGTAACTCCTAAACTAA
Organism: Colletotrichum ledebouriae; assembly: GCA_036785755.1. Classification (NCBI taxonomy): domain Eukaryota; kingdom Fungi; phylum Ascomycota; class Sordariomycetes; order Glomerellales; family Glomerellaceae; genus Colletotrichum; species Colletotrichum ledebouriae. The sequence goes on from JAVHLU010002678.1 coordinate 13,566, forward strand.
AGAGGTCTTTCCTAAGAGGTTCTTATAGCTAGAAGCATAAGAAGCTCTATAAGCAGGGCCTTATGCCTCTCCCTCTTCCTTATAATATATCTATAATACTTAGAATATAGTAGCGGATAGCTTATTATAAAAACCCCGGGGACCTTCTAATATTATTAATAAAAAGGCTAAGGGGGAGATTAACTCTTACATTAATTTATAGATCTTCTTTATAAATATAGAAGCTAGTTCTTTCTTTAATTAAGCTTAATACTATAGTAATAAGTTATATATAGAGGAGGTAGTAGTAAGAAATATAGAGGTTATTAGTAATATAATAAGTATCCCGGATATACTTCTTAATAATTCGTAGACCTATTTAATACGTTCTTAATAAATCGCTTACTATTTAATAATATAGAGATACCCTCTAGGAATTTAACTAGTAAAGTATTATAATTTTAAGACTAGAGCGTTAGATTATTATATTTATAACTACTTACTTTTTACTAGATTAATAAATTAAAAGCTAATACTATAATAAGTTATTAATAATCCTAAGTAGTAGAAAAAACTAATTATAAAAGCTTATAAAGAGAGTAGTTATTAAGATAAGTAAGCTATAGCTAGAAGACTATCTAATTACTATATCTAGGCTAGTATATATATAGAAATTAGTAAATCCCTAAAGAGGTACCCTAATTATTAAAAGAGGAGAGCTTAATATATAGATAATATAAGGACCTATAGCTTTCTAAAGGGATTACTCTTTACTAGGATATTATTAGATATATAGAGAGTAAGTAAGTAATATCTTATTAAGGTAGGGGATCTACTAATAGGATAGCCTAAAGCTTACTAGCTTAAGAGAGCGACTTTAGCTAAGATTACTAAGTTTATTTAGGAAGAGATTATCTACTATTATAGAGTATATAGCAAACTTATTATTAGTAGAGGACTAAAGAATAAGGATATTATTATTAAATTTAATAAGAAATATAGTATAAGGAGGAAAGTAATATCTATATATAACTTAAGGGCTAATAGTATAATATAGACTAGTTATTAGCTAATTACTTTTATATTATTAATATAGACCGGAGGATAGAAAGACGTTAACCCTTAGCTATACCTTCCTATTACCCTATTTATAAACTAATTAAGTATTTATACTTAAACTAGCTTTAGCCCTTTCTACTTATTATATAGGTTTAAGCCTATTACTCCTATTAAGACCCTAATACTAACCTAGAGGGTTCTTAATTAGGATTTAGTAATAATAAAGGAAGAGGAGGTTTAAATATATCTATAAGCCTTCCTATAACTTAATAAGGATAGAAAATAAGCTAAAAAGATAATTAATAGTTAATATAAGAAAACTATAAAATACTATAATAGTTAATATAAGAGGACTATAAGGAAGGAGAGGCTAGAGGTAAGTAATTTAATACTAGTATTTAATATTAAGGGCTCTATTAATAAGTTATTTATTAAAAAGCTTAGCTACTAATAGCAAAGCCCCTTTTATATCCTTTTATAAGCTCTAAAAGCTCTATTATATTAATTAGTAATATTAGTAAGTAATAAGGTTAATAGAAAGATATTTAGTAGGAATTAACTTTCTAAATTTATTTAAGCTCCTAAAGGGTATTAGGAACTAAGGAATTTAAATATTTATAGATCTAATTTAGGAAGAAACCTAGTAAAAGACTTCTTAATACTAGGGAATAACGAGTATAATAATTATATACCTAAAAAAGAGGAGGAAGAACTTATAATACTTAGGGAAAGTAATTAAGAGAAAGAGGAGGATTTATTATATTTAATAATATAATTAAAGTAATATTTAAAGGATTTAAAGAAAGTAATTAAAGGTTTGAGCTCGGAATTACGCCGCAGCCCCTTCGCAAAAAGACTATAATAAATTCACCCAGTTCGTAGGTATAATTCGGGAAATACTATATAAGTATTTAAACCTATACCCTCTACTAGTTAAGGAAAATAATATAGGAACCCTATACGTTCCTACTACTTGCAAGCAAACCCTCTAAATATTATAAAGTCGGACGCGCGCTATACTAGGGCTAATTATATCGGAGCCGAACGGGCTACTAAGGCTCTCGTGGCAACGCCCTTGCTGAACCTTCCAGCAAGGTGCTGCGAAAGCCACTATACGAGTAATTAAGGGTTTAAAAGCTAGTTAATAACTAGTTATTAAGATTCCTAAAATAATAAAAGAGAAAGAAAAAGAGTATATTAAGATAGATAATCTAAGGGATATATAAGGTTTCTTTTATTATAACTTATTTTAATTAATAATTTATAGACCTATTCTAATTTTCCCTTCCTTTTATCTCTTAGTTTAAAAGTTTAAGATTCTAGGGATAATATTCCTAAACTTTAGGGATAAGGGTAAGAAATAGTATTAATAACTCCCTATTTATTTAAAGTACGCCCCCTTATTATAATTTAATATAATAATAGCTTAGATAACTTTAATATCTATTAGTAGTTATAATAGAGTAATTAAGTCTAGGAAAGTATAAGATCCTTAACCTCCTAGTAATAATACTAAAGCTACCCCTCTTCGCTAAATAAATATAAGATTAGTAACCTAAAGATAAGAGAGAAGAAGAGAAAGGGAAAGAGGGTATTAAAATCGTAGTTATTAGCCCCTAGTAAGGATATTAATAAACCTTTCTTACCCCCCCCCCCTTTTTTTCCTAGAAAAGATTATTACTAATATTAGATTACCTTCTACTAAAGAGAAAGAGAAGGATACTTATAAAAAGGATTATATTAATTTTTATACCTAGATATACTTTAACTTTAGCTTTATAGAC
>JAVHLU010002679.1:0-16385 GCA_036785755.1 Colletotrichum ledebouriae
TTATCTTATATAGTAGCTTTTACCTTACTAGAAGGTTTAGTAAGGGCGTTTCTAGGCTATAAGAGCCTTAGTAGCCCGTTTAGCTCTAATATAATTAGCCCTAGTGCGGCGCGTATCTAACTTTATATAAGGGTTTGCTTGCGAGTAGTAGGAATATATAGGGTTCCTATATTATTCTTTTTAACTAGTAGAGGGTATAAGTTAAAATACTCGTATAGTATTTCCTAAATTATACTTATAAACTAGGTAAATTTGTTATAGTCTTTTTGCAAAGGGGCTGCGGCGTAATTCCGAACTTAATAAGAAATTTAAATAGTTCTATTTACTCCTTAATCTAAAAGATATATAGAGAATAATTATAATAAACAAGGGATACTCTAAATAAGTATAAAAGGGCTAGTAGCGCCTAATTTGTAATTAATTTATAGCTTATTAGCTAGAGAGCTTAAAGTTATTCTTATAGGAGTAAAAGAATATAATCTACTCTAAAGGGCTACCCTAAAGCGCTAATTCTCTATTACCTAACCTTAGAGGATTCGCTTATACTAATCTATTAGGATATTATATAAGGGTAGTAATACCTCTAGTAAATATATATTAATAAGACTATTAACTATATAGTATATTATAATAGCTATATTACTAATAAGTAGACGAGGTATAGGTATACCTACGCTAACTACTAGGGTTCTAAATAGAACTAGGGCGGGAGATAGAGTAATAACGCTATATATACTAGAACTACCTATTACTATAGAAGCCCTATCTAAACCCTTATTATTACTACCCTTCTTTACTACTACGATCTCCTCCTTTTAGATAAGAATAGCCTTATAGAGCATAGCTCTCTAATAAGTAAGGGTCTATAGGTTATATTAGAAGATAGTTATAGAAATAAAGTATATATAGAACCTTACCTTTCTAACTACTAGGTCCTTTAAAGTCTTAGCTTTAGTATATTAATAAGCTATAATAGTAATAGGGGTACTTATCTATTAATAAGGTACCTTACCCTTATAATAATAGTTATACTTACCTACTATACTAAGCGAGCACCTTTTATCTAATAAGCCTAAGAGCTTACTTATAATATACTAAAAGTAGCGCTTATTAAATAGGGGTACTTACTCCGCCTCTATACGTCTACTAGGTAGAGGAGGGCTAAGAGGGGGCTCTAAACCGCCCTCGCTAGTACCCTCCTCCTTATCTATCTCCTTAGGGATTATAATAATAATAAGGTTAGTAATATTCTAATATATAGTTATAATAATAAAGGGATTATAACTTACTAGGAGCCCTCCTCTTAGACTACTTAGGAGGGTAACCCTAGGGCTTCTTAGGCTATAAACCCTTACTTTTAGAGCTACTCTCTATACGTTACTTCTACTTCTTCCTTTTACTTAGTATATAATATATTAATATATTATATATTAATAATAAGAAGGAATAAGATATATATAACCTTACTATTACTCTCTAGGGGAGGAGGGTACGCCCCTCTACCCCTAGCTTTATTCTTACCTTTAGTAGTATACGCCTTCTTAAGGGCTATAGCCTAACTAGTCTTCTTTTTAGGAGGTATCTATAAATATATTAGTATATAATAATAGCTTTAAGATTATTATATAATATAGGTATATATACGCGTATATAATAAGGTTATTATTAGAACTAAAGTTAGGTATATATATAGTTATTATATTATATATAGGGAAGAGTTAAGAAAGTAAGAGGGTAGCTAGGTTATTTTATTTAGAGTTAATATAATAATAGCTACCCTATCTAAACTAATAAGAGATAATAGATTCTACTATTATTAGTAGGAGTTAGTAAACAAAAGATATTATAATAATAATAATAGTAATAGTTATAAAAAGTAGAAAACTACGATTATTTACGCTTTACTTATACCTAATATAAATAACTTTACTTTATTATCTTTTTTATAAATAAGCTTATTAATAAGTTATTTATAGATATATCGCTTTACATTTAAGTATTTTAAGGGATATTATATAGTTAGGCGCTTTTCTAGCTACTACTATATCTAGGGGGGTATATTATAATACCTTTAGTATTGCCCGTTCCTAGCGTAGTATATAATTAATATTAGCTCTAGAGTAACCTTTTTCTAGGGGTCGTTCCTCTAACTATAGTTATAAGTAACCACGTTATAGCTACTCTTATTACAATAGAACGAAGCTCTTTAGTAACTATAAATATAGCCCTATAGGACGTATCTTAACATAAATCCTTATATCTCTGTGTGCTGACAATAACATATACTAGAGGACTGAGATAACTGGACTTTTAAGTCTCATGTTCAGTCTAACTTAGTGTTTAAACAGCCGGCAGCATGGCTATACCTATAGTTCCCGGTTTTCCTCATCAACAACCGTCTGAAACTGTTGCGGGGGGTCAACCTTCAAATCATCGCGACTGTGGGGCTTCCAGGTCAGCGGGTCGCAGTATCGTTCGGCCGCAGGCGCTTCAACGTCAGCATGATGCTCTAATATCCCCGACCGGCGCTGATCTCCCGCTAGCAAATATGGCGTCTGCCGTGTCGGGCTACCGACAAGTTGATCGATGACGTTCATCCGACCGCACAGGTTACCGGTCGGAGTCTGTAATTCAAATTCGAGTCCGGACTCCGATCGACCGCCGACTTTTCTCTTTGTTCTCACACAACTGCAATCCACCATTCCTCTCAGCACAATACAAACGATGGCTCCCAAAGGACTCGCTATTCTAATTGGCGCTGGACCAACATCAGGTGCAGGTATTGCACGCATTCTTGCCAGTCCTAAACACGGCAATCTCGCAGTCGCCATCCTCGCCCGCAACGAAGATAACCTCAAGAGTCTTGCTTCCGAGCTCAAGAAGTCGTCGGATGGCATCGTGCATCCTTTCCCAACAGACACCCAGCCGGAGAATCTTCGACGCACCTTTCAGCAAATCGCCGGCCACCCCGATTTCAAAGATCTGAAGTTGAAGCTCGCAATCTACCATGTGAGGAACTCGAGCAGAAAGCCATTCTTGGAAGAGACAGCGGAGTCATTCAATGACAGCATCAGCACATACACTACTGGTGCCGTCGTCTTCGCTCAGGGGGCATTGAAGCTTATGTATGCCCAAAACGGCGGCCAGACACTTCTTGCCGACACCGAGGGCGCGAAGAAAGGAACCATCATCTTCACGGGCACACTCGGGGCCATGCGAACGAATCAGCAATACGCGTCTTACGGGGCTTCTCGTGCAGCCGCACGGATGGTTGCGCAGGCTATTGCGAAGGAGCACAGCAAGTTTGGAGTGCAATGCGTTCATGCCATCGCGAACGGCGGAATTATGGACGAGAAGAACGCTGACACAACCACCGGCAAGAAGATGAAGGCGGAGGATGTCGGTGAATTGTACCTCTGGCTCTCGCAGCAGCCCAGTTCTCTGTGGACCCATGAGTTAGACATGCGGCCCGCACAAGAAACGTTCTAATCTATCAAAGAATATTACACTGCAGTTCGAAGTCAAAACACAGAGCAACGTTTGGCTGTGTGTGGTCATGGTATGATATTTAAGGCTGTGCTAGGTCCCAGCAAAGGCTCGCATGGGAACAGCTACTGCAACCTTACCAGCTCAGTTGTGCGTTGCACTCCTCGTCGTAATCGCGCTTGCCAGCAACTTTCTAGGGGTCAATCTCGCAAACACCAAGATTGAACACGCATGTCGACGAGGGATCCAAGGGAACCAAATCCTTGAAAGGGTCCGCGTAGAGCTTCTTCCCGTCGTCGTCGAAGCACTTGACTCTTGAGCACGCTGTCGAGGAAGTCCTCCTTCTTCAACCCGTGCCTATCGGCGAGCTTCTTTGCTGTCTCATCCTGCGCACCCCACGTCCCGTAATGCTGCAGGATGTATGCGGTGTTCGTGCCCTTGTCATCGGCTACGCACTTGGCGGCGTCGCTCTCGATGCACGGCTGAGAGCCGATAAAGCGCATCACATAGTACAGGCTGGCTTGAAGTGCAAGACCCAGCCCGAAGCGCGTCATAGTATTTGTGACGCCCTCTTGCAAATCTCCCTGCGTGACGTTCTGGTGCACTCCGACGAAGTGATCTCCAGAGATGATGCCGTCAACACCCGACGTCTTGTCCATGACCGGTGCGTCAAGGACTGTTTGCATGGAGGTTGCTATCGCATCCTGGTATTCCTTTACAACGTCCGCTAAGGAAGTAGCAGTGTTACTCCAGGTCAGGAACTTGCCTGTCGGCGCAGGAGGTTTGAACTGCGGTAGGAGGAAGCTGAGACCACCCGTGACCGCAGACTTGGCTGTATCGAGAGGACCGGTCAATGGGATGGCATCAAGAACGGTTGTAAAAATCTTTCCAATTTAAATCAGGGGCGTCACGTTGTCCACGGGATCGGGAACGAAGTCTGCGACCATGCCGGGGAGGGTGTTAGACATAATCCCTGAAGCGAATCAACCGCCTCATCTAACGCATTCATGTAGCTATTCCACTTCTGGACAGAGACCATTGCATACCTGCTTAACCGTTAGATCGCGTGCACCTTGAGTTGCGGATATCAACTTACCAGTCAGGAGGCTGAATCGGCAAGCACGGCTGGCCAGCATTGCAAAAAGAGCTCATGCCGCTAAAGTTTTGTCAGTCGCTTTAAAGACTCGTGTGCAATACGGAAGTCCATACCAGAAGGAATTAGGTGCACTGGACGAGTCTGCTAACGACTGAATGTTATTGGTCTTCGTCTCCGTGACCTTTGCTGTTGAATAATACGGGAAGTTCCATGGCTATAACGAGGATACGGGAAGTTCCTTCGTTATACTAAATATATATAAGATATAGAATCCCCTCACCTGAAACTATAGGGAAGGACCTAATAATAATCTTAATATAATATATACTATAAACTAAGCCTACTAAATCCTATAATTAATAGTCTAAATAAAATAATCGCTAATCAAAGCTATTATTAATTAGTAGTATATTCGTAGACCTATTCTAGGTATTAATAGTTACTTATATTAATATTAATACTTCTATTACTATTTCTTATTACTTCTAACCTATCTCTACTAAATTAATTAAAGTTAAAGCTATTATAATATTAACTCTACCTAAATTATTAATATTTATACTAAATAATAAAGATAATTAGTCTATATAGTAATAATAAACTAAATCTATTCTAGTTTTATATAATATATAGGATTATATCCTTCCTAAGCTATCTAAATAAAAGCTATAAAAGGATTACTTATAGGAAGTAATAATTAATAAACTTACCCTTTTAATCTTCTATAAGAAAATAGATCCTATAGTATTAATATTCTTATTAATATAAGGATCAGAACGAACCTCTATTATATAAGGATCAGAATAAATAGGAATACTAAGTATATCTCTATTAGTATATAAATAGGCTATATCTATTTTAAAACTCTTAAGCAAATATTAAAAAGAGCTTAATAGCCTCTTTATATTATAGGAGTTTTAATATAAGGAGTATATAACTTAAAAGAAGTAAAACTCTAAAGCAAGAGACAAGATCTAATTAATAGTTAAGTTAATTTATATTAAAATGTTATTTAAAATAGAAGATAATCTTCTTATATAGATTAATAAGATTAAGAAGCGATTTATAATAATAGATATTTAAGAAATTAACTAAATAGTTACTAATATTAGTTAATTATATAAATAAGTAAAGACCTAAGAGATTATTAATATAAATAACTTAAAGGAGTAGTATTCAAAATAGGAGGACAATATCTATAAATTCTAAGAATATTCCCTAATATATTTACTACCTACTTATAGTTTAATAACTTTATTAAGACTCTAGGAGATATACTTTTAAAGGTATAGGCTCTAATATATATAATATATATTTAGGATTAACTAGAGAAAGGATTAATTAGCTTTAAGAAGGTTATATATAGTATAAGGGAGTAAATTAATAGACTTCTAATAGTAATAGAGAAGAGTCTATTAAAGAAGAAAAAAGGATATTATAAGAGGATCGTTCTTAGTATCCTCCCTATTATTATTAAATAAGCCTTAAAGATAGTGAGGAGATAATAATAAGAAGAACCTTAAGAAGAGGAATAGGGAGGAGGCTGGAAATTTAGAATATATAGCTTATAAGATATATAGCTATACGTATAATAACTATTAGTATTTAAATAATAAGAAGGTACTAGAAGGATAGAAACCTAGTATAAAGATCTTATTAAGGGTTAAAGAGAATATCGAGGTAAGACCCTTACTTAAGGAGTATATTAAAAGTCTTAAGTTATACCTATCTAGTTATAAAAGGATTATCCTAGCTTTATTTATTTTAGTTAAGAATATATACCTACTATAGGACTTAGTAATCTATGATAGAGGATTAATAATATATATATTTAGGGATTAATAACGATTCTATAGGTATTACTAAGTACTAGGAGGCGACTTTATATACGTAGGAACCTAGAAAGTCCCTATTAAGGGATATAGTACTATTAATATAAAAGTTACTAGGAAACTCAGGACTAAACAACTAATCCTATAAGGAGTTATATACTATAGTAACTTCTATATTAATATAATCTCCTAATATCTACTTTATAAGAAGGGATTATAAGCTAACTATAGCCTAGGGAATAATTATTTATATAAGGGGAACTTTAAGTATATCTACGAATTATATTAATAATATAAATAGTAAGTTATGGCCTCTGGCCACTGCATAGTGATTTTACCTGCTTAAGTGCAATAGACCTTCTAACTCCGCGCCTCCTAATAATACATAGCCTTCGGTCACGTGATCTTACTAACTACCTTTCCTAACTATAGCTATACTTATACGTGCCTATTATACTAGATAGCCTCACGATCTTTAACTTTATATTAATAATAACGTAGTTTTTAATTATTTAAGTATGGGAAACTATCGACTTTTCCTCTCGCGCACTACCCGCGCTGCTAATACCGCCTCCATTACCGCTTCATCCGCTAGGTAAGTAGGGGCGCACTGCTTTCGTCCTAGCTGCACTACTAGGCTCTGCTTACTAGCATAACGTCTATAGAACTATGCTATCGTTAGCAACGCTCTCTCTATTAGTTAGCGCAAGCCGTACTCACTAACGTTCCCCTAAGGGGCCTAGGCCGCCTCTGCCTTAATAGTATAGAGGACCTGCTTAAAGAAGGGCTACTTTATAGGGTATATAATAACCTACCTAGCTTCTACTACTAAGTCTACTTACTTAGCTATAATATAATAATAAGTATCCCTTCTAAGGGTATTAATAAGAGCCCTCTTAAGGGCTATATTAATAATATACTCTCTATATATAATAAAGTAATTAAAAAAGGAGTAGGTTTTATTAATTATATTAATACTAAACTCTCTAGTAAGCTCTTATATATTATTAGTATTAAAGGGCGTACCTCGCGTAAGCTTAGCGTTTTTATATATTAGGTTTAGTACTAATATAGTTAAGGGATAAGGAAGAGGGAGAAGTATAAGGCCCTACTTATAGTAATAAAGCTTCTTATACTTCTAGCTATAAGAACCTCTTAAGAAAGACCTCTTTAGTTAAGGAGTTACCTCTTATATAGTAGTATTTACTTTTAGTACCTTACTAGAAGGTCGACCTTTTAGGTTAAGAAGTTATTTTATATAGTAGCTTTTATAGTACCTTATTAGAAGGTTTAGTAAGGGCGTTACTATGAGAGCTTTAGTAGCCCGTTTAGCTCCGATATAATTAGCCCTAGTATAGCGCGCGTCCGACTTTATATAGTAATATTTAGAGGGTTTACTTATAAGTAGTAAGAACGTATAGGGTTCTTATATTATTTTCCTTAACTAGTAGAGGGTATAGGTTAAAATACCTATATAGTATTTCCTAAATTATACCTACGAACTAGGTGAATTTATTATAGTCTTTTTGCGAAGGGGCTGCGGCGTAATTCCGAACTTAATAAATAGTAAGTTATTAAGTCGCTATAATTAAAAGTAATAATAGTTATAACTTAAAGGCGTAGGTATATACCTTAAAAGCCTTCTTTTATAGATATATACCTTTAGTATTAGAGGATAGGATATCTAGGACCTAAAGCCCTCGCCTGTTTATCTAAGTCTATTAGAGGAGCTTATATATTATGAGATAATCGATTTAAATACTTAAAGACAATTTATTATAATACTTATAGATAATTAAAAGCGTTATAAATTATATAAGGAGTATTATAAGAATCCCTTAAATAGTTAAAACTAGGAGAATATATTATATTTAACTTTTATCCTATAGATCAGGGATATAGGGGATATACTAGTTATCTTATCTCTATTAATAGAGGAATTAGAATTATATAAAACTACTACTTTAATAAATACTAATTAATATAGATCCTTAAAGTTATTAATAAGTTTATCTTATACCTTAAGACTTAATACCTTATTAATATTAAAGTCTTTAAATATAATAGAGAAGTAGGGAGAATATACTTAATACTAGCCTTAGAACTATATAAATAAGGACTTAGTCTTAAGGTTTTAATACCTAATACCTAGGGGTAAAATAGAGGTATATAGCATATAATAATAGTTATTATAATAAAAGCGAGGATAAGAAATATTAACTCTAAGTTACTAGAGTAATTATAGCTTAAAATACTTAGAGCTATTATATATACTTATAATTAAATACTCTTATAATTATAAGGATAGAGGACTCCTTTTAAGGCTTTTTCTAACTACTTTTAGCTATATAAGTTCTTAATACCTAAAGTCTTATATATAAGAGCTTATAGCTATAAGGCCTTTATACTTATAAAAGAGGCTTAACTTTGAGAAAGAAGACTTAAATATCTATCTCTAAGGCTATAGATTACGTATCTTATTAGGTATAGTTTCATATATTAATACTAAATATAAAACATAGTAAAGAATCAAGTATATATTATAAGAGATATAATATTTAATAAATAATAGTTTAGTAATAGATTATCATAAAGAATTCTTAATAACTTAAGGATAATTAACCTTAAAGAGCTTAGATAATACCTCGATTTAGCTTAAAATATAGAGGAGGAAGTTAAGATTTAATAAGAAGTTAAGCGAAGTCTAGTAAAGTCGATTAATTACTCTACTAATAATAAGATCTATAGTAAGATTAAAATACTAGGAGAGATAATATTATTAGAGGAGGAATATAAAGCGGATAAATATTATTTAGACTCTAAAGATAATTTAGAAGACTAGATAGATATAAGTTAAAACGACTTTATAACGCTACTAAAAACCCCTTTATTATACTTAATAATATAGAGTAAAGCTATAAGAGTATCCATAACTAAATATAGTCGCGAGAGATATCTTAGTAACTTTTAATTAATCCCTATACTAAGGATTATATAGTTAGTAGTATTTATAATAGGTATAAACTAAGGGCTAAAAGCCTTATATTATTAAAAAGATATCTATTTAGAGATTAATATAGACCTTAGAATATCTAATAATAAAACTAAAGGTATATAGACTAGGTTTATAATTAGTATAGTAATTATAGATCTACTACCTTTACCTTATTATTATTTAGATTTTAGGAACTATCTATATGAGGAGGAGGTCTATAAGGCTAAAAGATCTTATCTTAAAGCTATAATGAATTTAAAATATAATTAATAGTTAAAGTAATAAAAAAACAAAAATAATAAAGCCTTAACTATTAATAAGTATATACCTATAAGTTAGATAAAGAAGGTAAGCTTAAGAAGTTTAAAGCTTAGCTTATACTAAGAGGAGATTAATAGGTAAAGGATATAGTTTAAGATACCTATATAGCTATACTTATAGGACTTTTGTTTTAGGTATTAATAGTAATAATAATAGGGTTTGACCTTAAACTAAAGTAATATAATATTATAAATATATTTATATATATAGATCTTAATAATAAGATTTATATAGAGTATCTAGTAGGATATAGAAGTAAATATACTATTCTAAAGCTAAATAAAGCTCTATATAGACTTAGAAGATTACCTCTTTTATAATAATACTATATTTAAACGGGACTTCGAGATATTTAATGTAAATATATTAGCGAGGAAAATTACCATTAGCATAAGGATTAATTAATTCTTTTCTACTATATTAAGAACTACTACTGCTCTTACCTTAAAATAGAAGAAGAGGAAGTAAGTTAAGATATCTATAAGATAAAAGAGAAATATTACTTTAAAAGTAGTAATAATCTTAAATAGTTCTTAGGTATAGAGATTACTTAAGATTAATTAAAGCGAAGGCTTTAGATATCCTAGAGATTATATATTAAGAAGATCTAGAAATATCTAGGACTTAAGATATTAAACTAGCTAATAAAGAAGACTTATTAAACCCCTATAAGTATAGAAGAGTTAAAACCTTACTAGTAATAGGTATCTCTAAAGTAAATAGTTATATACTAATGAAAAGTTAGATTAATACTATATATTACTATTACAACTAAACCTAATATAGCCTTCGCTATAAGCTAACTTACTTAGTTTAATTAAAATCTAAGCGATAAATATTAATAAATAGTAAATTAAGTACTTATTTACTTAAATAATATAAAAGACCTATACCTCAAACTTAGTATAGATAAAGGAATAATTAAAGACGGTTCAATTATCGCTTTAGATACTAGTTTTACTAATAACCTAATAGATTATGAAAGTTCTTAAGTATTTATAATAAAACTCTATAGAGGAGTTATTAGTTAGAGGGTAAATAAGTAGGATATAGTAACTACGTTAATAATAGAAGCTAAACTACTAGCCTTATCCTAAATAATAAAAGAAGGATTATTTATAAGCAACTTAATTATAAAGATTTAAGATTATTAACCCTTATTAATTAAAAGTTAAGATCTAGGTTAATAATTAATAAATAATTAACCTAGTTATAAAAGAACTAGAGCGCTTAAGATTATAACTTCGCTATATATAGATTTATAATTATTAGCTATAATAAGAGGTTAAAGAAAGATAAATTAAAGGTAAATATACCCTATTAGTAGAACTTATAATAAATAAACTTATAAAGTCTCTCTAGTAGTAGAAATATATAAATTCTATTAAATAGATACATCTAGTAGAGAGAAACTATAATAATATCGGAACTAGTAAAGTCTATAAATAATTATTAGAAGACTTAGCTAGATCTTCATAAGAATAATAACTTATAAAGTAGGATATAAAATAATAATAAATATCTACTAATTTATAGATCAATAACTTTATTTTTAAGTATCACTTATTATAGGCTACGCCCGGGTTAAGCCTACCTAGGCTTCTACCTAGGCTTACCGCCTAGAGAGCTACCTAGGGCTTACCTAAGGCTTACTTAGTAGTCCCTTATAGACTAGCGAAATCTCTACTAGAGAGGAAAACTTCCCTTTTTCCTCTCTAGCTTAAATAGATAGTATTATAATAACTTCTTATTAAATAAACTCAGGGCTAACCCCTTCTATATTTAAGCTTACTACTATAATAATAATAATAAGTCGAGCGCTGCTCCTTAGTAATTAATAAAATAGTTAATAGTAGTATAGCTAAAACTTAAGATAAGCTATTATAAGTTAATTTAATAGTAGCAATAGAGTCCCTCTAGTAATAGTTATAGGAGGTTAAGTAGGAGAATAGCTAATATATAGCTATGCAGACCCCTATAAGTATTACTAGTAAGGTACTAGTAATACCTAGTATAGTATACTAGAAGCTACTACCCCTACTTTTAAAATTTTTAAGTAAGTAAAAGGAATATACTACCTAAGTATAATAGATAAGGTATAAGATTACTATAGATAGGGCGTTCTATACTATAGATATAGAGGTATAATACCTTATTAACTCCTCTTTAGATATTATATCCTAGTAAGTAGTTTTTACTTTTTATAAAGCTAGGGGGGGTAAGGGAAAATATAACCTAAAGGAATTTATAGCTTACCTAGACTAGATATATAAGGACTTAAATATCTAATTATAAGCTATAGCCTAATTATAAACCCTCTAGTAGAAAGAGAATAAATCCCTAGTAACCTTCTTATTAAGATTTAAGTAAATACTAGCTAATATAAGTAATATAAACTAGCTTAGTTAAGTGTAGATCTTACTCCTAGAGGCCTTCCTTACCCCTAAGCTAAGGGATTAGCTAATTATTATTAACTTACTAGCTAATTATAATAGCTAGCTCTTAAAGGTCTAGAGTATTATATAAAAAGTAGAGCGCTAGAAGGTTTCTAGTAACTACCTAGTAACCTACTAGAGACCTACTACTAAGGATACTAAGGGGGATATTTATATAACTAGAGCTATATATATCTTATAAATTAAGGAAGTAAGACGCTATAACTACTAAAACTCTAGGTCCTCCTTAGGTACCTCCCTAATATAATACTAATAGCCTTAGAAGGGTATAAGGGACCCTATACTTATTATATTTATAGAGCTAGAGGTTATATTACTAAGCGCTACCCTAATAAAGAGAATTAGCTACCTAGGGTTATAAAAGTAAACACCTTAAAGGAAGAATTAATATATTACGAGGTTATAAATAATTACTAAGTAGTAGCTAACTCCTTAGAAGAAGATAAGGAATTAGGAGAAAACTAACTCTAGAGTAAAATTAGGCCCTAAAGCTTATTAAAAAGGAGGTATTAAGTTAGGAAAAATATAAATAAGAATAACTAGCTAATAATAAGCTTATTATTATTTAAATTAGAGTTAATAGAAGATATTTAGCTTATACTCTAATAAATATTAAGAGTAATACTTATATAATAATTAACTTTTCCCTAGCTTAATACCTTTACCTTTTATATATTAAGAAGAGATACTAACTTATAAGGGGGTATATACTTAGGAGACTATTACTAAGTAATATACTAAGTATAGTAGCGTTTAACTTAGAAATAAGTAGTTATACCTAGCGTATCTTTATATATATAGTTAATAGCTTAGACCCTAATATCCTCTTAGAGCACCCTTAGATAGAATAAAACTAGGTTATTTATAATACTATAGCCTACTAAGTATATTATAAGAGGGGATAAGTTAAGCTATACCTAAAAAACTAAGAAGACACGCCCCTTATAAAGGAAATAAGGGCTATAAGGTTCCTTAATATACCCTTATTCTCTATAATCTATTAATACCTAGCGAGATAATAGGGTAAGTATTAAGAGGGTATTATAGAGGTACTAGTATAAGCTATTAGCTTAGCTAATATTAAGAAAGCCTTAAACTTAAAACTAAAAGAGAATTAGTAATATTATTTATTAAGCTAGGTCTTAAAAGAGTTTCCTAACCTATTTAACCTTAATAAGGCTTACTTACTACCCCTTAGGTAACTAGGGGTAAATTACTAAATTAACCTTATATTTAGATTAAATAGAAGGGAGCTATTACTCCTCTAGGGCCCCCTCTATAATATATTAAGAGAAGAGCTACTAGTATTAAAAAAAACCCCTATACGACCTCCTAAATAAGGGGTTTATTAAGGCTAGTAGCTTACTTATTAGGGTATTAGTACTCTTTATAAGGAAGCTAGGGGGAGGAATTTACTTCTATATTAATTATAGGGCCCTTAATATAATTACTAAGAAAATCTACTACTCCCTCTTATTAATCTTTAGAATACTATATTAAATAAGTATAGCTAAATAATATACTAAGCTAGATATAGTAATAGCTTTCTATAAATTAAAAGTAGTAGAGGAGTATTAAGAGAGAACTATATTCTATACCTAGTATAAGTTATTTAAATAAATAGTTTACTTATTTAGCCTAGCTAGCGCCCTTACTATCTTTTAAGAATATATTAATAATACCTTATAGAACTTCTTTAATAACTTTATTACTACTTATATAAATAATATATTAATTTACTCTAATAGAATAAAAGAGGATTATAAGAGAAAGGTCTAGGAGGTCTTCTAGAGGCTAGTAGATATAGAGCTAATCCTTAACTATATAAAATATAAGTTCTTAGTTAAGAGGGTTAAATATATAGGGTTTATTATAATATTAAGAGAGGGTTTTTCTTATAACCCTAAGAAACTCTAAGTAATTACTAGGTTATTACTTATTATCTCCCTAAAGGGGGTCTAGAGCTTCCTAGGGTTTATAAATTATTATAATATATATATACTAGAATATAAAGATATTATTAGACTACTTATACTACTTATTAGGAAGAATATAATATTTTAATAAGGAGATAACTAAGAATAAGCTTTCTTATAGCTTAAATAGCTTTTTAATACCTAGCTAGTACTTTACTAGTTTAACCTAGAAGATAAAATTATTATTAAAACTAATTATTTAGGATTTATATTAAGAGGGGTATTCTTATAGGTTAATCTAGAGAATACCTAGCGTCCTATAGTATTCTATTTATAGAAGCTCTTACTTATAGAATATAACTACCCTATCTATAATAAGGAGCTCCTAGTAGTCCTTTTTTATTTATATATATAGAGGGTAGAGCTATATAATATAACTACTTTTAAGGTATTAACTAACTACTAGGGGCTTAAATACTTTATAAGAAAGTAGCGCCTTATAGAGCGCTAGAGCTAATAAGTAGAGGAGCTATCCTAGTATAACTTTATTATTAAATACTACTCTAGTAAGGAAGTAATAGCCCCTAATACCCTCTCTTAGAGAGAATAGAATATATTATAAGGGTAGGATAATAAGTAGAAGTAGGGGAGGGTCTTATAGCTAATACTAGACTATACCTACTCCTATAGGGACCTTATAGCTAGCCCCTTAGTAAGGAGAAGTTAGAAGGGCTATACTAACGTTCTAGATGTTATAGTTTTTAATAATAACCCTAAATTATAAGTACTATAGCTAGAAACTATAAAAAAGGATATAATATATAAGGCTATATATTATATAGTTACCTACTAGCTTTAGAGCTTCCTACTAGATATAAAAGCTAAGGTTTAAATTAATAAGTATAATATTAATAGCTAGGGGAGGCTAATATTTAATAGGAGGCTATAAGTACTTAGCGGGGAGAATAATAATAACTTACTAGGAGAGCTTTATATAAAGACTATTTAGTAGCGCTATAACTTAAGTATAACTACTTACTTAGGCTATAATAATATACTAGAAATAGTAAGCTAGTAGTTTTACTAGCTAGGATAATTATAAATAGTGCGGAGATTTATAAGGAATTATAATATCTATAGAGAGATATATATCTAGAGATAAGCTAAGAGGGGCTTAAGCCCCTACTAGTACCTACTTAGTTATATTTAGACCTCTTAATAGACTTTATTATAAACTTACTACTTATAAAGGATAATACTAGCTAATACATATAAGTTATAATAAATAAGCTAGGTAAGTTAGTAATACTAGAGGAGATAGGTATTATAGAGGTAGAAGATTATACCTACTAGTTCCTTACCTCTTACTTCTAGTTCTATAGGTTCCTATATAATATTCTTAGTAATTAAAGGTTTAACTAGGTAAGCTACTTCTAGGCTAAATTCTACTACCTTACTAGTATAAGGAGGCTATTAAGTACTATATACTACTTATAAACTAATAGTTATACTAAGAGGTAGAACTAGGAGATATAAGCTATCTTATAGGCGTTTATAACCTAGGTATAGGATTACTAGGGGTAGCTCTTATTTATTACTTAGCTAGCGCTCTATAATAGGGTTAATAATATAACTAATCTCTCGCTATTCTTCTTAGAATATAGGTATTATACTAACCCTATACTTATAGTAGATAATATAATAAAAGAGACCCTTTCTAGGAATATAATAGCTACTCTCCTAGTAATAAGATTATAAGAAGTAATAAACTTTTTCTAAGTAAGTATTATAGCTACCTAGGAATATAATAAGGAGAATATAAACTAGTATTAGATACCTATAGAGGAGTACTAGGTAGGTAATAAGGTTTAGCTTTTAATAGCTAATTATAAGAGCCCTAGGCCTAGTAAGAAGCTATTATAATTATATTATAAATATATTATAATAGGAGTCCTAAGCCTATATATTATTAAGTTAGATATACTTAGTAATATCTATCTAAGGTTCTATATAGACCTCCTCTAGAGAGTACTCGAAGACCCCTTACCTATATAAATAAGGATAGACCCTTAGTTACTACTAATTATAGCTAATAAAAGCGAATTTAAGTAGTATATAGAAGAGATATATATAGCGCGATAGAAGGTAGTTAGGCGAGGGTAGAGGTACGAGGTCCTAGTTAAGTAAGAAGGGTATATAGAGCCTACCTAGGAGCCTATAGAGGCTATTATAGAGACTACTATAGTAAATAGGTATAAAGCCTTATATAGGCTAGTTATAAAT
>JAVHLU010002680.1:0-16383 GCA_036785755.1 Colletotrichum ledebouriae
AGCTTATAGAAGCTATTATAGAGACTACTATAGTAAATAGGTATAAAGCCCTATATAGGCTAGTTATAAATAATAATAGTAACCTAGCCTATGCCTAGGGGGGGACTAGCTAGGAGGGGGGATAGTATTATAAGGTATATATAGGTTAGGCCTACCTAGGCCTTTACCTAAGTTTACTATCTTAGGGAATTACCTAGGGCTTACCCGGGGCTTACCTAGTTATTCCCTATAGACTAGTAAAATCTCTACTAGAGAGGAAAACTTCCCCTTTTCCTCTTTAGCTTAAATAAATAGTATTATAGTAGCCTCTTATTAAATAAACTTAGGTCTAACCCCTCGTAAGGATAAGTTAATAGTTTTATAGTTTAAATAATTAAAAACCACGTTATTATTAATATAAAGTTAAAGCTTATAAGGCTATCTAGTAGGGCATATATAAATACAGCTATAGTTAAGAGAGGTAGTTAATAGGATCACATAACTAAAGGCTCTATATATTCTTAGGAGGCGCGGAGTTATAGGTACATTATAAAGAAGATAAATAAGGAGAGCCTCTAATGCTTAAAAGTAATCCTTAATAATGAAGTAATTATAGATCTAGTTAGGAAGTTAGATATAAATATAATATACTAGTATTATATAAAATTATACATAGGCTTAAGTAATATCTCTAATCTAAATGAAATAATTAGGGCTAAGTAATAAGCTAATTACTAGAAAGAGGTGAATACTATAATATTAGATTATAAGTAACTAAGTTAAAAAACTTAACTTATTAGTATTATTAATACTATAGATAACCAGGTAGGACTTCTTACTTAGAGTAATAATCTAAATTTGAATCCTATTAACTATATAGGATTAGAAAAGGTAGCTATATTACTTAGTTAGGTTATAAGTCTTGAATTTATACTTTATAATTAAGGAGGGTATTAATCTCTTTCTTATAAGACTTCTAGAAGGGGGGATTATTAGTAATAAGCTTACTAAACTAATATAAAGCTAGGGAAAGTTCCTAATTAGCCTTCTACTTTATTAAGATGAATATTATTAGGTAGTTAACTTCTAATTTAAATATATTAGATGCTTAGTATCCTTAGGCGTAATAGGGGCTTATAGGTTATTATCCCTTGCTAGGTCGGGGTCTCTAGGGGTATTAGGATTACTATAAAAGGGTCTCATAGTAGTAGAGGGGAGATCTTAGGGGCTATAGGGTATCTAAATAATAGCTAATTCGCTTAAGATAGTGACTAATTAGTATAGACCTTACTATTTATCTTTCTCTTAGTATACTCTAACTTATAATTATAATAGAAGGTAGATAATATTATTAGCACTAGGGCTATTATAGTAAGGGGATTTATAACTTTATATTCAGAGTATTCCTTTTAGAAATCCTCTATTATAGTATTAATTACCTTAGCTCTAGTAGTAATATTAAGGGAGGGGGTAGGGTTATTACTAATCTATAAGTATATACTAACTATAAGTAGGGTAAGTATAAGGCTATTTAAGCTAGGTGTATTATTAATAGACTTGATTACTATTTATAGAGCGAGAAGGGGCTTAATATAGGGGACTTCCTATTAAATAATAATATAAGTATAATATAGGGGATTATAATACCTCTCTCCTTTATTAATATAGTAGTAGGCCGTGATAGGGATACCTTAAGCTATTACGACTATTATCTATTATTATTTTGCAAAGCTTCTATTATAAGTTAAATCTAATATCTATAATACTATAATTAGATAGTTCCTAAGGAATATAAATCTAATAGAGGTAGAGGGTTTCCTAAGTAGTTTTTATATAGGAATTGGAGAGGAAGTAAGTATTATTAAAGCTAGTAGCTATATTAATAATATATAGGGTCGCTTTATTTTTAGAGGAAATGATATTATAGATAGACTTATAGTTAAAGGAATATTTATCGTAGAGGGAGAACCTAAGCCTCTAAGAGGCCTTTATATTTAATTAATAATACTAGTAGAACTTAGTTAATTACTTAATTACTTAATTGTTACTATTTAAATAGGGTACCTAGTATACTAGAGAAGAGTAGCTAACTTAGTAATAGAGGGGTAATTATTATTATAATAGAGGTACTATAGCTTAGGATCTATTAAATACCTAGCTTTAGTAAAGGCGTTCTGTTTATTAAGAGGAAGTTAGGCATAGCCCTATTTATATATAACTAGGGTAGTAGTATTACCTTGAAATAAGTAGTCATAGAGCCTATTAAAGTAAATACCTATTTAATCTATATACTTTAAGTTAATAAGAAAAGGGTCTTAGAGGGTATTATATAGAAGACTATGTTATTAAATAAAGTCTTAACTATAATAATACTAAATAAATCCTTATAGGGATTATCTCTAAAGTATACTCTCGCCTAGCTAGTATTTACCCTATTAACTACTATTAATAGGTAAATCTATTAAAGAGTAATAGCTTATTAGTAGCTAGTAGTAGAGACTCTAGTAGCGCCTAAGGCTAGTATAATACCCTAGAAGACTTCCTTAGAGTACTTATTCTTAAGTATAAATAACTAAAGTAAAATAGAGGCTTTAAATAGAATAGGCTAGATAGGTAGGAGGGTAAGCTTAGGGTCTATAGCTAGGTTACTACCTATAACTATAAAGAAAGTGGCTTAATTTAATAGCGAATTAATTAGTTTATTATTATTAATTATAAAGGTAGTATTTATAATAGGTATAATACGCCTATAGGCAGAGAAGAGCTAGGACTAGTCTTATCAGTACTCCTAAAGGTACTACCTAACCTTGCTCAGTATGAGTATTATTTACTAGGGCTTCCTAGTCCTTAGTATTATCTTTAAAGAAAGGTATTAAATTCTTCCTTAGTAATATTCTAAGAGTATTTAAGCTTAAACTTATTAAACTCTTAGGTCTATTTATTATTACTATATTTATAGGATTAGAAATCAGGTTATAGTAAATCTAATATCTTCTTAAGTTATTATAATAGTTAGTATAAGGTTAATAGCATAGAGGGGGACCTTATTAATATAGCAACTCTTATTAAACTCTACTACTATTATTATAGTTTTAATAGAAGCTAGATTAGTTATTATCTTAGAATTACTAGTTAGTATATATTATACCTTCCGTTAGGAAGGTTAATCGTTACCTTTTAGGAAGCTAGGCCTGGCTAAGAAAAAAAAGCTCTCTTATTACTATTAAGCCCCTATATATTAAAAGCTTAAATCTAATTAGTCTTTTAAAGAATTAAGCTAATTTATCCTAAATCTAAATAAATATAGGTCTATATAGCTTAGTTTAGTTTACATTACTCTTACTAGCCCTTATTAGCTCTTATTAGCCCTTTATTAATAGCCCCTATATATATAATAAGGCTCTAGCTAGTAGCTAATAGGAACGGGTACTTACTAGTATATTTACGCCTTTATTAAGGTTAGATAGAGTTAGTTATTACTAGACTTAGTAGATAAAATATTAAAATATAAAATAAGGTAGTTATTAAGGATTGTATTTAGCCAGGTAGTTATTAAGGTTTCCTTTCAATTTTTTGAAGATCTCCTTATTTATCTTCTTTATAAGGTACTTATAGATTTTAAGTAGTATATAAGCTATAAAAATAAATAGCTACTCCTTAATATAGCTTATAATATACTTACTTTCTATCCTTTATTATCTCTCTTAGTATATATAGCTCTAATAAGAGCGGGAGGTATATAAAACCTATATATTAAGAAGAGAGTATTATATTATTATAAGCTACGCCTAGGTTAAGCCTACCTAGGCTCCTACCTAGGCTTACTACCTAGAGAGCTACCTAGGGCTTACCTAGGGCCTACTTAGTAATCCCCTACAGACTAGCAAAATCTCTATTAGAGAGGAAAACTTCCCCTTTTCCTCTCTTGCTTAAATAAATAGTATTATAGCAACCTATTATTTAAATAAACTGAGGTTTAACCCCTTATATAATTAAGCTTATTATTATAATAATAATAATAGGTAGAGCGCTGCTCCCTACTAGTTAGTAAGATAGTTAATAATAATATAGCTAAAACTTAAGATAAGCTATTATAAGCTAACTTAATAGTAATACTAGAGTCCCTCTAGTAATAGTTATAGGAGGTTAAGTAGGGGAATAGCTAATATATAGCTATATAGACCCCTATAAGTACTACTAATAAGGTCTTAGTAATACCTAGTATTATATATTAGAAGTTATTACCCCTATTTCTAAAGTATTTAAGTAAGTAGAAGGAATATACCTCCTAGGTATAATAAATAAGATATAAGATCGCTATTAATAAGGGGTTCTACCCTATAAATATAGAGGTATAATACCTTATTAACTCCTACTTAGATATTATACTCTAATAAGTAGTCTTTACTTTCTATAGAGCTAGGGGTAATAATAAATAATATAACCTAGAGGACTTTATAACTTACTTTAATTAGACTTATAAGGATTTTAATCTTTAGTTATAAGCTATAGCTTACTTATAAACCCTCTAGTAAAAAGAGAATAAAGCCCTAATAACTTTCCTACTAAGGTTTAAATAAATACTAACTGATATAAGTAGTATAAACTAGCTAAATTAAGTCTAGATCTTACTTCTAGAGGCCTCCCTTACCCCTAGGCTAAGGGATTAGCTAATTATTATTAACTTACTAGCTAATTATAATAGCTAGCTCTTAAAGGTTTAGAATATTATATAGAAACTAGAGCGCTAGAAAGCTCCTAGTAATTACTTAGTAACCTACTAAAGACTTATTACTAAGGATATTAAGGGGGATACTTATATAACTAGAGTAATATATATCTTATAAGTTAATAAGATAAGATATTATAATTATTAAAACTCTAGATCCTCCTTAAGTATCTCCTTTATATAATATTAATACTTACTAAACGGGATAAAAGACTCCTATACCTAATATACTTATAGAGTTAGAGAGTATATTACTTAGTACTACCTTAGTAAAGAGGACTAGCTACTTAAGGTTATAAAAATAAAAAACCTTAAAAAAAGAACTAATATATTATAAGGTTATAAATAACTACTAAGTAGTACCTAAGCTTTTAAAAAAAGATAAGGAATTAGGAAAAGACTAACTCTAGAGCGGAATTAAGCCCTAGAGCCTACTAAGGAGGAGATATTAAGTTAAGAGAAATATAAATAGGAATAAATAGCTAATAATAAGCTTATTATTATCTAAGTTAGAGTTAATAAAGGATATCTAGCTTATATCTTAGTAGATACTAGGAGTAATACTTATATAATAATTAACCTTTCCCTAGCTTAATACCTTTACTTTTTATATATTAAGAAAAAGTACTAACTTATAAGGGGGTATATACTTAGTGGATTATTACTAGGTAATACTCTATATATAATAGTGCTTAACTTAGAAATAAGTAGCTATACCTAGTATATTATTATATATATAGTTAATAGCTTAGAACTTAATATCCTCTTAGGGCGCCCTTAAATAGAATAGAACTAGGTTATTTATAATACTATAGCTTACTAAGTATACTATAGGAGGGGGTATATTAGGCTATACCTAAAGAACTAAGAAGAAATACCCCTTATAAAGGAAATAAGGGTTATAAGGTTCCTTAATATACCCTTATTCTCTATAATCTACTAATACTTAGTAAGATAATAAGGTAAGTATTAGGAGGGTATTATAGAGTTATTAGTATAAGCTTTTAGCTTAGCTAATATTAAGAAAGCTTTAAACCTAAAACTAAAGGAGGATTAATAATACTATTTACTAAGCTAGGTATTAAGGGAGTTTTCTAACGTATTTAACTCTAATAATACTTACTTACTACCCCCTAGATAACTTAGAGTAAACTACTAAATTAACCTTATACTAGGATTAAATAAAAAGGAGCTATTACTCCCTTAAGGCCCCCTTTTTAATATATTAAGAGAAGAGCTACTAGTATTAAAAAAGACCTTATAAGACCTCCTAAATAAGAGGTTTATTAAAGCTAGTAGCTTACTTACTTAGGTATTAATACTCTTTTTAAGGAAGCCAGGTCGGGGTATTTATTTCTATATTAATTAAAAGGCGTTTAATATAATTATTAAGAAAGATTATTACCCTTTCTTATTAATCCCTAAGATATTATAGTAAGTAAGTATAGCTAAGTAATGTACTAAGTTAGATAAATAATAGCTTTTTCAAAGCTAAAGGTAATAGAGGAGTATTAAGAGAGAATTATTAAGTTTAGAATTACGCCGCAGCCCCGTCGCAAAAAGACTATAATAAATTTACATAGTTCGTAGGTATAATTTAGGAAATACTATATAGGTATTTTAACTTATACCCTCTACTAGTTAAAGAAAATATTATAGGAACCCTATACGTTCTTACTACTTATAAGCAAACCCTTATATAAAGTTAGACGCGCGCCGCACTAGGGCTAGTTATATTAGAGCTAAACAGGCTACTAAGGCTCTTATAGCCTAGAAACGCCCTCACTAAACCTTCTAGTAAGGTAAAAGCTACTATACGAAGAGAGAACTATATTCTATACTTAGTATAAGTTATTTAAATAAGTAGTTTACTTATTTAGCTTAACTAATACCCCTACTAGCTTCTAATAATATATTAATAATACTTTATAAGACTTTTTAAATAACTTTATTATTACTTATATAAATAATATATAGCCTCTAGCCACTGCATAGTGATTTTACCTACTTAAGTGCAACAGACCTTCTAACTCCGCGCCTCCTAATAATACATAGCCTTCGGTTACGTGATCCTCTCCTAACTATAGCTATACTTATATATACCTATAGCCTCACGATCTTTAACTTTATATTAATAATAACGTAGTTTTTAATTATTTAAACTATAAAACTATCGACTTTTCCTCTCGCATACTACCCGCGCTACTAATACCGCCTCTATTACCGCTTTATCCGCTAGCTATGCCGTTATTAGCAACGCTCTCTCTATTAGTTAGCATAAGCTATACTTACTAATATTCGCCTAGGCTACCTAGGCCGCCTCTGCCTTAGTAATATAGAGGACCTACTTAAAGAAGGGCTACTCTATAGGGTATATAATAACCTACTAAACTTCTACTACTAAGTTTACTTACTTAGCTCTAATACTATCGCGCCTTATAAAGTCCCCTATAGGGGTATTAAGATAAGCCCTCTTAAGGGCTATATTAATAATACGCTCTCTATATATAGCAGAGTAGTTAATAAAGGAGCGGGTTTTATTAATTATATCGAGGCTAAACTCTCTAGCGATCCCCTCTATATTATTTATACTAAAAGGCGTGCCTTGCTTAGGCTTAGTATATTTATATATAGGGTTTAGTACTAATATAATTAAGGGATAAGGATAAGGAAGAGGGAGAGGTATAAGGCCCTACTTATAGTAATAGAGCTTCTTATACTTCTAGCTATAAAAACCTCTTAGGAAAGACCTCTTTAGTTAAGGAGTTACCTCTTATATAGTAGTATTTATAATACCTTACTAGAAGGTCGACCTTTTAGGTTAAGGAGTTATCTTATATAGTAGCTTTTCTAGGCTATAAGAGCCTTAGTAGCCTATTTAGCTCTAATATAATTAGCCCTAGTGCAGCGCGCATCCGACTTTATACGAGGGTTTACTTGCGAGTAGTAGGAACGTATAGGGTTCCTATATTATTTTCCTTAACTAGTAGAGGGTATAGGTTAATATACCTATATAGTATTTCCCGAATTATGCCTGCGAACTAGGTGAATTTATTATAGTCTTTTTGCGAAGGGGCTGCGGCGTAATTCCAAGCTTAATAAATAATATATTAATCTATTTCAATAGAATAAAAGAAGATTATAAGAGAAAGGTTTAAGAGGTTCTCTAGAGGCTAGTAAATACTAAGCTAAACCTCGATCTTATAAAATATAGGTTCTTAATAAAAAAGGTTAAATATATAGGGTTTATAATAATTATAAGAGAAATTCTCTCTGATAACTTTAAGAAACTCTAAGTAATTACTAAGTAGCTACTCGCTACTTCTCTAAAAGGTATTTAAAGCTTCTTAGAGTTTATAAACTATTATAATATATTTATACTAAGATATAGGGATATATTTAAGCTATTTATAGAACTTATTAAGAAAGATATAATATTTTAATCGGGGGATAACTAGAGAAGAGCTTTCTCTTAGCCTAAATAGCTTTTTAATACCTAGCTAATATTTTACTAATTTAACTTAGAAAATAAGATTATTATTAAAACTAACTATTTAGGATTTATATTAAGAGGAGTACTCTCTTAAATTAACCTAGAGGGTATTAGGCGCTCTATAGCATTCTACTTATAGAAGCTCTCCCTTATAGATTATAACTACCCTATTTATAATAAGGAGCTCTTAGTAGTTCTTTCCTATTTATATATATAAAGAGAAGAGCTATATAATATAGCCTCTTTTAAGATATTAATAGATTATTAGAAGCTTAAATACTTTATAAAGAAGTAATACCTTATAGAGTATTTGAGCTAGTAAATAAAGGAGCTATTTTAAACTAACTTTATTATTAAATATTACCCTTATAAGAAAGTAATAGCTTTTAATACTCTCTCTTAGAAAGATCAAGATATATTAGAAGAATAAGATAATAAGTAGAAATAGGGGAGGGTTTTATAGCTAATACTAAACTATACCTATTCTTATAGGGACCTTATAGCTAGCCCCTTAGTAAGCAGAAATTAGAAGGGCTATATTAATATCCTAGATACTATAGTTTTTAATAATAACTCTAAATTATAAGTATTATAGCTAAAAACTATAAAGAAGAATCTAATATATAAAGCTATATATAATATAAATAGTTACTAGCTTTAGAGCTTCTTATTAGATATAAAAGCTAAGGTTTAAATTAGTAAGTATAATATTAATAGTTAGAGCAGGCTAATATTTAGAGGGAGGTTATAGGTACCTAGCGGGAAGGATAATAATAACTTACTAGGGGAGCTCTATATAGAAATTATCTAATAGAGCTATAACTTAAGTATAACTACTTACCTAGGTTATAATAATATTCTAGAAATAATAAGCTAGTAGTTCTACTAACTAGGATAATTATAAATAGTATAGAGATTTATAAGGAACTATAATATCTATAGAGGGATATATATCTAGAGGTAAGCTAAGAGGGGTTTCCTAAAGCCCCTATTAATACCTACTTAGTTATACTTAGACCTTTTAATAAACCTTATTATAAACTTATTACTTATAAAAGATAATACTAGCTAATACTTATAAGTTATGATAAATAAGCTAGGTAAGTTAGTAATATTAGAGGAGATAGGTATTATAAAAGTAGAAGCTTATACTTACTAGTTCCTTATTTCCTACTTCTAGTTTTATAAGTTCTTATATAATATTATTAGTAATTAAGGGTCTAACTAAGTAAGCTACTTCTAGGTTAAATTCTACTACCTTATTAATATGAAGAGACTATTGAGTATTATATACTACCTAAAAACTAATAGTAATACTAAGAGGTAAATTTAGGAAATATAAGCTATCCTATAGGTATTTATAACCTAGGTATAGAATAACTAAGGGTAGCTCTTATCTACTACTTAACTAGCGCTCTCTAATAGGGTTAATAATATAACTAAGCTCTCGCTATTCTTTTTAAAATATAGGTATTATACTAACCCTATACTTATTATAAATAATATAGTATAAGAGACCCCCCCTAGGGATATAATAGCTACTCTCCTAGTAATATAGCTATAGGAAGTAGTAGACTTTATCTAAGTAAGTATTATAATAGCTTAATAGTATAGCGAGGAGAATATAAACTAGTATAAACTACCTATAGAGGAGTACTAAGTAGTTCATAAGGTTTAGCTTTTAATAGCAAGTTATAAGAGCCCTAGGCTTAGTAAGAAGCTATTATAGTTATATTATAAATATATTATAGAAAGAGTCCTAAGCCTATATGTTATTAAATTAGATATACCTAGTAATATCTACCTAAGGTTCTATATAAACCTCCTCTAGAGGGTACTAGAGGACCCCTTACCTACTTGAATAAGGATAGATTCCTAGCTATTACTAATTATAATTAATAATAGTAAGTTTAAGTAGTATATAGAAGAGATATATATAGTATAATAGAAGGTAGTTAGGCGAGAGTAGAGGTATAAGGTCCTAGTTAAGTAAGAGGGGTATATAGAGCCTACCTAGGAGGTTATAGAAGCTATTATAGAGACTATTATAATAAATAGGTATAAAGCTCTATATAGGCTAGTTATAGATAATAATAATAGCCTAGCTTATACTTAGGGGAGGGCTAGCTAGTAGGGGGGATAGTATTATAAGCTACGCCTAGGTTAAGCCTACTTAGGCTTCTACTTAAGCTTACTACTTAGAAAGCTACTTAAGGCTTACTAAGAACTTACTTAGTAATTCCATATAAACTAGTAAAATCTCTACTAGAGAGGAAAACTTCTCCTTTTCCTCTCTAGCTTAAATAAATAGTATTATAGCGACCTATTATTAAATAAACTCGGGTCTAACCCCTCGTATATATAACGAGTATACTATACTATTTGCTTATCTAGTGATTATCCCTGGTATAAATCCTAATAAGAAGATTTATTTCTTTAAGTATATAATAAGTACTTATTAATACATTTATACCTTTATTAAAATTAGATAGAGTTAATTATAACTAGACTTAGTAAATAAAACCTTAGAATATAGCGTGAGGCTCTTATTATTAAGGAATACTTTTAAGCTTTCTAGGGCCTACTTACTTATTTTCTTTATAAGGTATTTATAGATTTTAAGTAATATATAAGCTAGCCCTTATTATTAAGTTAGACTTAAGTTAGACCTTAAACTTATCTCTAAAAATATATAAGTTAAGTAGATATAGCTTACTAATACTACCTCTTTATAAAGCACCTACAGTATCTAAGGAATATATAAGGTATAAAGGAAGAACTACTAATTAATATAACCTATAATATACTTATCTCCTATCCCTCTTTATTTCCATTATAAAGAGATTACTATATTATTTACTTATCTAGTAATTATCCCTACTATAACTTCTAATAAGAAAGTCAATTTCCTCAAATATAGCTTACTAGCGCTACTTCTCTATAAGCTACCTATAGGTTCTAAGTAGTATATAAGCTATGAAAATAAAAAGCAACTTATTAATATAGCTTATAGTATACTTACCTCCTATCCCTTATTTTCTCTATTAATATATATACCTCTAATAAGTATAGAAGCTAGTAGCTAGTAGGAATAAGTACTTATTAGTATATTTATACCTTTATTAAAGTTAAATAGAGTTAGCTATAACTAAACTTAGTAAATAAAACTTTAAGATATAATATAAAGTAGTTATTAAGGACTAACCTTAGTAAGGTAGTTATTAAGGACTGCTTTTAACTTTTAAAAGATCTCCTTACTTATCTTCTTTATGAAATACCCAGAGGCCATTTTAAGTAATATATAAGCTATAGAAATAAATACCTACTCCTTAATATAACTTATAATATACTTATTTCCTATCCCTTATTATCTCTATTAGTATATATATCTCTAATAAGAGCGGGAGGTATATTAAAAATAGTATATTAAGAGGAGATTACTATATAAGGAGATTACTATACTATTTGCTTATATTAAATACTAGATATTATAGTTAATATCCTATTAGAAGAGCTAATAGCTAGCGCTCCCTAGTTTAGAGATTAGGATATATAATATTAATAATTAGATTTATTTTACTTATAGCGTAACCTTGTTAATAGAAGTATTCTCCTTAGAGCTAGCTATAGCTAGCGCTCCATAGCTTATTAGTATAGCTTATAGTATACTTACCCTTTTATCCCTCTTTATCTCTTTTAATATTTATAGCTCTAATAAGAGCAAGAGGTATATAAAAAACCGCGCGTTAAGAAGAGAGTATTATATAAAGAGATTACTATACTATTCGTCTATCTAGTAATTATCCCTATTATATATCTTAATAAAAAGGGTTATTTCTTTAACTAAACAATAGATACTTATTATTATACTTATGCTCTTATTATTGTTAAATAAAGTTAGCTATAACTAGACTTAATAAATAAAGCCTTAGAATATAATATAAAGCTCTTATTATTAAGGACTACCTTTAGGCTTTTTAAGACCTACTTACTTATTTTCTTTATAAGCTACCTATAAAGACTATATATTGAGAGGAGACTATTATATAAGGGGATTACTATACTATTTACTAATATTAAATACTAGATATTATAATTAATATACCTTTGGAAGAGCTTATAGCTAGCGCTCCTTAGTATAGAGAATAGAATATATAGTTTTATTAATTAGATTTATTTTACGTATAGTATAACCTTACTAATAGAAGTATTCTCCTTAGAGCTAGCTATAGCTAGCGCTCCCTAGTATTATATTTCTCTATATCCTCTAAAGCTATAAACTATATAATAAGGCTTTAGTTTATTTAGGATATAATAGTAAAAGTAAAATATAAGGAATTATAAGTTAGTAAGTTACTTATTAAGAGTAGGTTTATACCCCTAAATTCCTTAGTAAGCGCTTTAAATACTATAATAGAGAGGGCTTTTATTAGTATTAAATTCCTTACTTAAGGTAAATCTAATAATAGAGAGAATCTTAAAGAAGATCTTAAAGCTCTTAATAATAGATTAATTAGCGTTTCTTAGGTAATATAATATTATCTTAGCAATTCTTATTAGTAATATAGAACCTCTCTCTTTTAAAATACTCCTTTCCTTATATAACTATTTTAATATATAGTAATAAGGGATACCTAGTAGTAATATTTCAAAAGTAATACTCTCAAGTATCTTCCTTAAATATAAGAGAAAATATTTTAATATATTATTATATAGATATACTAGACTTAATATAATAGTCCTTAAAGATAAAGATTTTGAATTAATATATCTACTTTGTTACTACTATACCTAAGGTTATTATTAATATAAAACCTCGTAAGACTCTTAAATTAGTATAATAAAGGGATCTTATTTATTAGGAGCTAGGCCTATTAGCTCTATCCTATAGGTCCTATAAGGTTAGGATCTTAGGTATTATTCTTAGTATTTGAAAATAAAAGGGGTTAAGTAGTCTTTACTAGAGGGGATTAAGGGGCTTATTATATAGGGAATATAGGAGTAATAGAGGGGTTTTAGTATTATATAGGAGTAGTAATTATAAGAATACTATAGGTATATCTTAAGAATTTCTATTATAATCTTATAAACTTTATAAAACCTCTAATAAATAACTATAGTATATATGGTTATATATCCATAAATTATGTCTTTAATAACACACTAATAGGTATAAAATATAATATAATAATCATAATAATATTTCTTTCTAGAAAAAAGTACTTTAAAAATCTATATAAATTCTAATATTAATAATAACCTGGTATATATATATATATTTATAACCTTTATACTTATAGCTACAACTTTGCAAAGGTTACGCACGTACTAATTAATAATCTAAGCATAGTTCGACTTAGTAATTAGTTATTTAATACCTATATATTAGAACATCCTTCCCCTTACTTACTAAGGGAGCGATTTATAACTTAGAAATAATATTAACACTTAAATATTATTTAATACTTATTGTAATATAGATTTGTTGATAGATCTATGCCTCCTTATGCTTAAATATATTAGCCTTTATTATAACTTAACCTGGCCTATTAATATCTATTTTTTAGGCTGCTTTTTAATCCCCTTTAGTACCTAAATACTTATTTTAATAGGTTATAAGCCTAGCTTAAACCTATTTCATAATGTCCTACTAATATAGCTACCTTAAGATTATAATAAATACCTTAAGCTTATATATTTTCTTAAGGCTACCTATTTAGAGTATTCCTTTAAGAGATATAGCATCTATATTACTTATAAAGAGTTAGAATTACTAGCTAGTCTAGTTTACTAGCTTTACGTATCAAGTTAGAGGGCCTAGAACGTGCGCTACGAGTATAGAGCGACGTTTGCCCGGCTCTATATAAGCCTAAAGCGACCGGGGTATGCGATAGAAAAGGGGCTAGGACGCGCCTAAATAAGGGTATAGATATATAAGTTATATATATATATATATAATAGTATTACTAATATATATATAATTACGCTTGATTTAATAATTAATAGTTTAATATATATTATGTTACTATAAATACTACTCTAAAACCCCTAATTATAAGATAATGATTATAATAACTACTACTTAGCTACGTAGATATAGCAACTAGATCCTCTAGATCGACCTCCTATATATAAAGGTATCTAGCTTTAAGCTAAAGGATAGTATTAACCTATATACTACTATTTAAAAGATAGATAGTATACTCTAAAGCTGCTTTAGAGGCAAAGTTATAGAGCTAACTATTTTAGATATATCTAACTACCTTATAGGAGGCGCGGGAATAGTATAGTAGTTATACTACTAAGTAATAATATAACTACTACTTATACTAATATAACTATATACCTATTAAAAGCGAGCTACGAGCTATACTAAGCTTACTAAGTAGATTATATATTTGGAGATGAATACTATAGAATATATAAAAAGTAATAATATATACTTTAAGACTAGATTTATAATAATATCTACGTAGATCTCCTATACCTATATTATATTATAAAGAAGGGTATTAACTACTAGGTATATATACTCTATAAGAGTATTAGTATTAATACTTATAAGTATATAGCTATAGCTAGGAGTAGCTATACTATAATCCTAGACCTCTTATTATAAAAAAAGCTACTTATAAAGCGTAATATAGAGGAATAGCTTATCAAGTAGGAAAAGGCTATTACTAAAGTATAGGCTAGTAGCCTTTTATAAGTAAAGGAGCCTAACTAGTAGTTTATAGATTTTATTATAATACTTAGTAATAGTAATTCAGATATATAAGCGTAGTTATATTAATACCGCCCTAGAGCCTAGTAGCCTAGGCTACCTCCGCTACGCTAGAAATGAATAATACTCCTACTTATATAAATACTTATTTTAAACTAATAACCCTTCTAGAGACCCTATAAGTAGCGTTTTTTATAGCTCTATAGAGCGTGCTTATAAGTATAAGGGGGTATAATAAAAGGTATACCTATTTTTTAAAAAGTATAAATAGAAATAGATAATATAAATTATGACTCTAGTGCTATTAGGCGCTATAAGCTTTATTAATAGCTACCTTTTTATTAAGCTATATTTAGCTATACTAGAAGTATAAAACTATATAATTAGAAAATAGCCCTATAAATTATAATACTTAGACTAATTACTTACTAAGTATTTATACGGGGTAAGATACCTCTAAAACTTTAATAGGAGTAAGTTATACTCTTAAAGTAGCTATAAATAAGATAGACTTATAATAGCGAGCGTTTATTATAGCTAAAAAATAAAAGCGAGAAAGTAATAAGTATCATAATAGCTACTTAAATAATATAAATAAAATAGCTACTCGATTAAGCTACCCCTAGTCTAAGCTACCTCCTCTACTTATCTCTTATAATTAGTTAATACTATATAGTAAGTATATAAAACTATACCGCTAATAATAAAGCTATTTAGAGGTAACGTTACTTAGAAGGTAAATAAGTAAATAAAAGTTATAATATTAATAACTAAAGCGGAGCTACTCGCGCTATCCTAAGTAGTATATAAATCCCTCTTGATAAGTTCGTTAATAACTATACTATAAGTCTAACTCCTAAGTAGTACTACCCCTAAAGCTGCTTTTGCTACGCCTAGTATAACGCTAATAATAATTTATATCTAGTATAATAATTCGTAAACTATTCGCCTACTTAATATAGAGCTCGTTTAGCTATAAATAAGGCTATAATAAATCAATATCTATAACTACTAGCTATAATAAGAGATTATAAAAGGATATATATTAGTTAAATATATACTATTAGTAGAAACTATAGTAAAAAGACTTATAAAGGCGCTTATACTACTATAATTTAAAGCGTTCTATAGTTAGCTATAAATAAGTAACTAATATATATAACTAGACGTAAACTATATATAGGACCTAGAGGAAGAAAATAATATAAAGTATAAGAAAGTAATAGAAACCTATATATAGGATAAAATGGACCCTAATAGAGTTTAGGAATAGCCTTATAAATACTAGCGATCCCTAAGGGGGTATATTACATTAGAGGGTCTAGAATATATATAAGAATACCGAAGGTATATCTTAAAAATTCTATAATAATCCTATAAGGTTTATATAAACCTTAATAAATAACTATAGTATATATAGTTATATACCCATATAATATCTCTTTAATAATACTTTAA
>JAVHLU010002681.1:0-16375 GCA_036785755.1 Colletotrichum ledebouriae
AGGTAAAGGTATTAAGGGGTATGGGGGGGGGGGGGGGGGGGGGGAAGACAATATAGTAAAAATATTAGGATATATAATAGGGATAATTACTAAATAAGTAAATAGTATAGTAGACTCTTTATATAGTACTCTCCTCTTAACACGTAGTTTTTTATATACCTCTTACTCTTATTAAAGTTATATATATTAAGAGAGATAATAAAAGATAGAAGGTAAGTATACTATAAGCTATACTAAGGAGTAGCTATTATTTCTATAGTTTATATATTACTTAAAATCCATAGGTATCTTATAAAAAAATAACTAAGGAGATCTTTTGAAGCTTAAAAGTAGTTCTTAATAACTACTTTATATTATATTTTAAAGTTTTATTTACTAAGTCTAGTTATAGCTAACTCTACTTAATCTTAATTAAGATATAAATGTACTAATAAGTACCTATTCCTACTAGCTACTAGCTAGAGCTTTATTATATATATAGGGGCTACTAATAAGAGCTAATAAGAGCTAATAAGAGTAATATAAACTAAACTAAGCTATATAGACTTATATTTATCTAGAATTAGAATAAAAAGCTTATAATATATAAGGTTTTAATCGTAATAAGAGAGTTTTTTTTTTCTTAGGTAAGCCTTGCTTCCTAAAAGGTAAAGATTAACCTTCCTAATAGAAGGTAGAAATAATTATAGCTTATATTAACTAATACAGAGAGTATTACTAATAATAGTATACTTATCTAATAGATATTATACTAGTAAATAAAGTAGTAATAGAGGCGGTATTTAATAGCGGCGTAAGTAGTATATTAGAGAATAAGTTAATAATTTAGTTAAATATTATTATTTAAATGATTAGAAACTATCTTATCATTAAAGTATTAAGTTAAAGATTATTAAGCTATAGGTATATATAAGTATAGCTAGAGTTAGGAGAGTTATAATTATATAACTAAAGGCTATATATATTATTATGAGGTACGGAGTTAGAAGGTATTCTACTTAAGTAGCTAAAATCACTATATAGTAGCTATAGGCCTCGTATTATAATTATAAGTAATAAAATATTATAATAAACGGGTTTTATATATTATAGTATTAATATATATATATATTAGAAATATAAGTAGTAATATAAGAGCTTAGTAATATATTAAGAGAGTACTTAGTATATTATAATTCAATAAAAGAATAGCTTGATTTATATTAGTATAATTAATATACTTCTTGAACTCTAGTTTCTAGTCTCTAACTATATGTAGGACCCTGATAATTACACCCGGATATAAGATTTACTAGAAAGGATTAATAGCACTAGATACAGCTATATATTTGGAAAATGCACATAAAAACGAATATTTTAGCTGAGAGTGTATAAATACTTTCTCTAATGCAAGAGCTCGGTCCAAATGCTACGTGCGTAATAAATAGACTGCAAGTCGAATGCTGTCGCAATTCGAGCAAAATCAATGCTTCGATGCACATTGCATACCCTATTTGACCCCGCCGAACCCCGGTCTTTTGAGTCTGATCCCTTCTCCTCGCTTGCTCGCTTGGCTGCCTCGTGAACTGGAAGCTGCCTGGAACTTTTCGAAATGTTGACGCCTTTCGTCAAATTTATCGCAATAAGGCTTAGCGCCGTCTTGGGGGTTACTCGACCAAGCCCCCACCCCCATCCACTTCTTGAATGCCGGAAAGACCATTCGCTTCCTTTCAAAACTTCTTGATTTTCATAGCTATCCAAGCGGGTTTCAGGCCCCCAAATCCGTGTTTCCCGAATAGCCTGGACTCACAAAGCCCGGACATATCCGCTTTGTTACGCACGCCAATCGCTGCAGGGTACATAAAAGGGAGACAGAGAGAGAGAGTATTTATTTATGTGAGTGAGTGAAACGGTGTGACGCCCGCCGTCCGTAACATGCGTCTCACATAAGTCTGCTCCATTCACTGGGTCAGGTAAGCCCGAACTCAGCTTTGATTACTCGGGCTAGCCGTCTGCTCGAATAGTCTGCTCGAATATAGCGGGCCATATTAGAAGCATTATGCACGATTTCATCCCCTCAGATGGGTAGCTGTCAACAGTCCCCGGCCCTACATCGCTTCCGCCTCCAAGAAGGTCACTAGACCTTGCTTTTCTCCGTCGTGACGTTCTGGGCAATGGACTTCGCGGCTGGCGAAATCTTGTAAAGCTCATTGATGTTAAGCTTTCTCAAGTCATCCCAGTCGCTTCCGCCAATGACGCTCATACCACAATAGCTCTGTGAAACAGCATCAGCTTGGATACAGTATTTCCTTTTCTGGACACTGTCGCATACCTGGAAGATATCGACGAGGACTACTTTATCCGGGTTGGTAAGGTTGACCTTATGGCGTTGGTCGACCACGGAGGCTATCTGTTTGATGAGGTCGTCGCGTTCAATCGAGCTGTTGCTGCGGATGGAGGGCCGGATGGCGTACTAAAGGAGCAGTTAGTATAACTCACGTGGCAATTTGCGTTGTTGAACTGACCGTGTACGACGGCTTCCCCTCGTGCTTGCCGCCTTCTGCCTTGACAGCCTCAGTCTTAACTCCCGCCTTCTCGAGCTCTGCGTCCGAAGTTTGGGTTTTCTCTTCCCCCCTCCTGGCATCGGCGGCATCACTGGCCGCTAGATCAAACCATGGGGCGAGAGCCTTTCTCGCCGTCCTCTTCACTCCGTTCTCTGACGCCTTATCTAGGACCATAACGGGCGTCACCCTGTTGATGTACTTGGTCTTGCGCTCCTTCAGGTCAGTGCAGGCGACCGCATCTCGGCACATTCGACGGCACAGCTCGACAGGCTCAATGGGATCTCTCGTCTTCATGAAGAAGACACACTCGATACCAGCCCGGATAGCTTTGAAACTGCGCTTGGGCTTAGTTTTGTTGGAAGTGCTCATGCTGTCAAGCTCTTTCTTAATGGAGGCCTCGATGTCTTCATCCTCATCGCCCGAATCGACGTCCTCCCCAGGCGGAACGATGCCGTACAGTATTTTGCCGTACTAGAGGGAGACGGTTCAATAAGCGAAGTAGGGAAACAGTTAATTTAAAGGTTACAGACCTCGTCGCACAACAGATTGAATTCGCTGATGGCTTTTCCATCCATACCCCGTGCAAAGGTAACCCAGACACCCTTGTCGCCCACTTCGAGCGTGGCATTTCGGTCCTGAAGGTTGGCAATCTTGGCCTTTTGGTGGGCAGTCTGCCACGCCCCGGTTCCCTTACCGCCCTGAAATAAAGCCTCGTTAACTCAGTCTTTCTAGTGTTCAGCATTGAGTCGCAGCGCATGCAAAGAAGCGGCTGTGGTGGAAGGCCACAAGTGAGCACTCACTTTGCTTCTCTTCGCCGTATGGGGCCTATCGCCTCCGGAGCTAGGCTCCTTCCTCTTGGTTGATTCAGACATGTCAGTGGTCAGCTCAGGTTGAAATGGCAATTGTTTGACGTGGCTTGCGCCCGTTGCAAGTGACCGCAGAGCAAAGTCGGCTTGTCTGGTTGGATGAGGTTAGGTGTGCAGTCCCAAAGGGGCAAGACGTCGCACACCGCCTAGATTGTAACAGAGAGGAAAGTCCCAAAAAAAAAAAAAAAAAAAAAGGGGGGAAAAAAGTTTTAAAAAAAAGGGAAAAAAAGTTTTAAAAAAAAGGGAAAAAAAGTTTTAAAAAAAAGGGAAAAAAAGTTTTAAAAAAAAAGGGAAGACAAGAAAGAGGGTGGCACCAGAGTGAACGACCCACCTTGCCTTACCTTATCTAGGTTGTCTCACATGGGAAGACTATCATCAAGACATAGGTACGTATATACAGAGAGAATATCGTTCAAGGCGAACTCGACTCTACTCAATTATCCCATATACCTCTAAATCTTGACCGGTATTTCGACCTTCTCTTCGGTGAAAGCAACCTATCTAAGCTCGCTTAATCTCATTTGACCTGCGAAGATTTCCCTCGAGATCTTCGATACGGGATCGATATCTTCAAGATCCTTTTCCAGATAGAAAAGCCCTTCAGCCCCAAAACACGAGGCGGAGCCTCTGTTTCCAGATATCGAAGCGCCTTCACTCGACTTTAGCATTGTTCTTCGCGCTAGCCTCAGCCGTCATGATCAACGCCCTCGGGGCATCCTCCTTGGGAACATAGAGCTCAACAAACTGCAGCGCTGAGGGGTTATTGAATTCCTCTTGGGTGAGAAGCTTCTCCAACTCGTCCTTGGTCTTGACGACGAACTTCTTGGCAGTCTTCTCAGAACCACCAAAGACCGTCACGGTGTCCTTGTACTGCCACTGGACAATATCGTTGTACTCGGCCTCCATGCCGTGGATGAACCTCTCAATGGTGAAGCCGTCGTTGCAGATTACGAAACTGTCCAGGATCCATTAGTCTTGCTCAAGGAGGTATTCACACTAGACGAATCGCCCGGGAAGTAACTCACATGGTTGGCTTCAAGCCGTGGCGAAGCATGGTAGTGACTTCCTGAGCGGTCAGCTGGAAGGAACCATCACCAACAAACAGGATCGTTCTCTTGTCCTCGCCCGCATCCTTGACGGCGAGTGCCGCGCCCTGGGCAGCGCCCACGGACCAGCCAATGCTTCCCCAGAGAACCTGACTGAGAGCAACGACGCCGGCAGGGAACTTGGTGTCCCAGATACCAAAGTTGGCCGTACCGGTCTCAGTAACCACGATGTCGTTCTCGCGGAGGTACTGGCCAACTCTGGGCCATAGGTACTTCTGGGTTATGGTCGGGGACGTATCTGAGTTGCCGTTGGGGATCTTATTTGTCACCTCGGGAGACGGGACAATACTGAGCTTTTCCAAGTCAAGACCGTCGATCACCTTGCGCAGAACACCGCGCATTGTGACACCGGGGTATTCCGAGTAACGAACTCTGGTGTGTGTGCTATGGAAGTCAATGGTATTGAGTTGCGATGTGCGGTAAGAGAAGCCGGCTGTGTTAAAGTCACTCTGTAATACAAGTCAGCAGTCCATCGGATATATTGGCCGCTCAGTTGGCTTAGGACATGCCTTTAGGCCACCGATGGAGAGTATCAGGTCTGATGACTCGACTCTTTCCTTCACATCGGGCTGGGAAGCGTCTCCAGCGTACACGCCGCCGTAGTTGGGATGAGTCTCGTTCACGGCGCCCTTGCCCATTGGAGTTACAAAAACAGGTATCTCAGCCTTTTTCAAGAGGTCATGGACCTCAGAAAGCACACGATGACGGATGGCGCATGCGTCGACGAGCATAATGGGTCTCTTGGCTGCATGGAGATACTTGAGGACGACGTCGACGACATAATTCTCTTTGTCGGCGTCGTTGGGGACCTCCTCCAGGTCGATAGGGGTGTCGAGTCTCTTGCCTTCTATCTTTTTCTGAACCATGTCGGTGGGAAGCATGATGTAGACGGGACGACTACGGATCCAGCACTCCCTGAGCGCATGGTCGATCTGGTTGGCGATCTCGGCTGGATTGTTGAGCTTGGCGACATCACATGAGATCTGAGAGCTCATGTTGGCGAAAACGTTGAAGTCTCCGTTCCCAAGGGTGTGGTGCAGAAGCATTCCGTTCTTCTGGGAGATGGTGGAGGGGCATCCAACTATATGGACGACAGGGACGTGCTCAGAGTAGGCGCCGGCAAGGGCGTTGATGGCTGAGAGTTCGCCCACACCAAATGTGGTGATGATGGCGGAGATGCCCTTGACACGGGCATAGCCATCGGCGGCATAACCTTGAGACCGTCAGATAGGAAGATGACCAATGCGAGAGTCTATGATATTGCAACTGACCGGCGTTAAGCTCGTTGACACTGCCTACCCAGTTTAAACCACATTTAGGAAGGTAGTCGAGTGCGACAAGGTTGTAGTCGCCCGGGAGACCATGGACGGAACGGACTCCGACTTCATGGAGCCTCTTGAAGAGGTATTCTGCAACGTCAACGGGCTTCTTTAAGCCTTGTGTTCGGATATCAGCCATGATAAGGTCACCCTTTTGAAAAGGCTGTTGATGAACGAAGGGTACGCCGCCTAAGAAGGATCTAGGTGAGCTAATTTTGTAGCTGCCACGTGTAGAGGTAGAGTATCAGGATGTTTGATCTTTGGGGTTTGATGAGGGATGAGGAGATCCGTACGTCGAAATCACGGAGGCAAGGAGGTTTATATCAATGCGAAGGCTGGCAACATCGGCTCGGCGTAGTAGTACTCGGCCTGGCTCCGCAGGTGGATCGACCAGGATCGAAGTCAGGCCACTGTTGCTTAGGTAGTTGATTGAGAATAAGACCATCGGCGACATGCGGTATCTCAAGCAGCGACATACTCGTATGCGCGAATAAGCCGGGTAAAGTGTCAGAATGGACGTGAAATTGATTTGGCCGAATAATAAAGGCTAACCAGTGTT
Organism: Colletotrichum ledebouriae; assembly: GCA_036785755.1. Taxonomy (NCBI): domain Eukaryota; kingdom Fungi; phylum Ascomycota; class Sordariomycetes; order Glomerellales; family Glomerellaceae; genus Colletotrichum; species Colletotrichum ledebouriae. Next base: position 6,394 of record JAVHLU010002681.1, read on the forward strand.
GGAACCTGGTGGGTTGTGGTGGGATGTAGACGCAAGGCATGGAATGGGAAGGACGGTAGCATTATTACCTACAAAGACCTAGCACGGAATCCAGAGTTCAAGAAAGCAGCAACAGACAACTGCTGTCGAATCTATCAAATATGAGAAAGTGTAATTATCCCTATCTGGCCGAACATGGGTGGCAAAAAAGGCACCAGAAGAAAAAGGCACCAGAAGAATCTATCAGATGTGCCTTGGGCACAAGTGATGTAATTGAACACGCCACACTAGGATGCGGTCACCATTACACCGGGCTACTGCCGGAGGGAAACCGGGGTGTTTAGGTTGGTCCACCACGTTTCCCTCTCTGTTCTATTCTCTCGGGGTGGAGTACATACCCTCACTATGGGAATATTCGCCCACTCGCCTTGGTGTGCGCAGTGGGGCGGAGAATACGCGCAAAAGCAGCAGTAAATCTAGCAAGACTAAATAATACCTAAGTTAGCTAGTTTTAAATATGAGATCTATAAGGATATATATATATAAACATTTTATATAGTTGCTAATTAGTATAATCGTTATTTTTCAATATTACATAATCTAATAATTAATAATTTAACTTTTCTATAATACTTATTAAAGCTATGTAAATAAATCTATAATATTAAGTAAACTTCTATATAACTAGTATATAGACTTATAGTAAGCTAATAATTACTAATATCTCTAGTATTATTAGAGCCTCTAGCTTTTTAATTAAACTAAATAAGCTAGCTAATTAGGTCTTTTGATTAAATAAACTAAATATGAAATCTACTTAATAAAACTATAAGAATATATAAACTTTAGGGAACCTTGAAAGTATATTAAATAATATATTATAAAAGCCAAAGGTTTAAAGAACTACTTCTAGAAAGCTAGCTTTTAATAGTAAATACTTATTCAAATAGAATAAACTTATTATTAACTCTTATATTAAATATTATATTAGTAAATGAAGAATAAATATACTCTATAGAACCTAGGCTGAGTAGGTTACTTAATGATTAAGTAAAATAATATTAATATGTATATATATAAGAATTAGCCTCTAGCTACTATATAGTGATTTTACCTACTTCAGTATAATAGACCTTCTAAGTCCGTGCCTCCTAATTTAAAATATAATATATTTATAGCACTTAGAATATAATAGTAAATAGCTTATTATAAAAATCCCGGGGACTTTTTAATATTATTAATAGGGAAGCTAAAGGGGAGATTAAGTCCTAGATTAATTTATAGATCTTCTTTATAAATATAGAAGCTAGTTCCTTCTTTAATTAAGCTTATGGCCTCTAGCTACTGCATAGTGATTTTACCTACTTAAGTGTAATAGACCTTCTAACTCCGCGCCTCCTAATAATATATAGCCTTCGGTCACGTGATCCTTTCCTAACTATAGCTATACTTATATATACCCTACTAAATAGCCTCACGATATTTAACTTTATATTAATAATAACGTAGTTTTTAATTATTTAAACTACGAAACTATCGACTTATCCTCTCGCATACTACCCGCGCTGCTATTAAATAGCGAGCTCTCGCGCGTTGTTAGCGTTAAAGGGCGTGCCTCGCGCGGGCTTAGCGCTTTTATATACAGGGTCTAGTGCTAATATAGTTAAGGGATAAGGATAAGGAAGAGGGAGAGGTATAAGGCCCTGCTCGTAGTAGAGCTTCTTATACTTCTAGCTATAAGAACCTCTTAGGAAAGATCTCTTTAGTTAAGGAGTTATCTTATATAGTAGCTTTTCTAGGCTATAAGAGCCTTAGTAGCCCGTTTAGCTCCGATATAATTAGCCCTAGTATAGCGCGCGTCTAACCTTATAATATTTAGAGGGTTTACTTATAAGTAGTAGGAACGTATAGGGTTCCTATATTATTTTCCTTAACTAGTAGAAGGTATAGGTTAAAATACCTATATAGTATTTCCCGAATTATACCTGCGAACTAGGTAAATATATTATAGTCTTTTTGCGAAGGGGCTGCGGCGTAATTCCGAGCTCAATAGTAGTTAAGATTAGTTATTAGCTTATTACTTATATATTATTAATATAAACTAGGGGAGAGAGAGATAATAACCCTTAACTATACCTTCCTACTACCTTATTTATAAACTAATTAAGTATTTATATTTTAACTAGTTTTAACCCTTTCTATATTTTATATAGGTTTAAACTTATTACTCTTATTAAAACCTTAATACTAACCTAGAGGGTTTATAATTAGAATTTAATAATAATAAAGGAAGAGGAGGTTTAAATATATCTATAAGCCTTCTTATAACTTAATAAGGATAGAAACTAAGCTAAAAAGATAATTAATAGTTAATATAAGAAAACTATAGAATAATATAATAGTTAATATAAGAGGACTATAAGGAAGAAGAGGCTAGAAGTAGGTAATTTAGTATTAGTATTTAATATTAAGGGTTTTATTAATAAGCTATTTATTAAAAAGGTTAATTACTAATAGTAAAGCCCTTTCTATATCCTATTATAAGCTCTAAACGCTTTATTATATTAATTAGTAATATTAATAAGTAATAAGGTTATTAAAAAGATATTTAAGAAGAATTAATATTATAAATTTATTTAAGCTCTTAAATAATATTATAAACTAGGTACTTAAAATATTTGTAGATCTAGTTTAGAAAGAAATCTAGTAAAAGTCTTCTTAGCGCTAGGGAATAAAGAGTATAATAATTATATACCTAAGGAAAAAGAAGAGGAACTTATAATATTTAGGGAAAGTAATTAGGAGAAAGGGGAGGATTTATTATAATTAGTAATATAATTAAAATAATATTTAAAGGATTTAGAGAAAGTAATTAAAGCTTTAAAAGCTAAATAATAGCTAGTTATTAAGATTCCTAAGATATTAAAAGAGAAAGAGAAGGAGTATTTTTAAATAGAGAACCTAGGGGATATATAATATTTCTTTTATTATAACTTATTTTAATTAATAATTTATAGACCTATTCTTATTTACTCTTTTTTTTAATTCTTATTTTAAAAGTTTAAGATTCTAGGGATAATATTCCTAAACTTTAGAAATAGGAATAAGAGATAGTATTAATAACTCCTTACTTATATAAGTATACCTCCTCGCTTCTACTTAATATAATAATAGCTTAAATAACTTTAATATCTATTAGTAATTATAATAAGGTTGTTAATCCTAGGGAAGTGGAAGACCTTTAACCTTTTAGTAATAATACTAAAGATCTCTCTTATTAAATAGATATAAGATTAATAACCTAAAGTTAAGAGAGAAGAAGAAAAAGAGAAAGAGGGTATTAAGATTATAGTTATTAGCCCCTAGGGAGGATATTAACAGACCCTTCCTATCCCCCCCCTCCCCCCTTCCTAGAAAGGATTATTACGAATATTATAAAGATTATTACTAACCTTAGATTATTTATTACTAAAGCGAAAGAGAAGAATACTTATGAAGGGGATTATATTAACTTTATACTCAGATATACTTTAAATTTAGCTTTATAGACCTATTTATATATTATTTACCTCGACTTCTTATTATAACCTAACTTACTCCTTATTCTCTTTTTCTTTTTACCCCCCCCCCCCCCCCCCTCCCCCTTTTATTATATAAATATATCTAGAAATCCTATTTTCTTATTTGAATTTATAATGTAAAGCCCTAAGTGATTTATAATTTCTATAGAGTTAAGCTCTAGAAGTAGCTTTATTATAAAAAGGTAATAAGAGTATATAAACCTAGCTTTAGAGTAATACTCCTAAGCTTATTAATACTATTTATTATTAAGTTCGGAATTACGCCGCAGCCCCTTCGCAAAAAGACTATAATAAATTCACCTAGTTTATAGGTATAATTCGGGAAATACTATATAGGTATTTTAACTTATACTAGAAAGGGCTAGAACCGATAGGAACTAGAAAGATAACAAATAATATAGCTCTACCTATAAATAGGTAAGAATATTAAGAGTAGGCTTAAAGAATACGTAGAATAATTTATAGATCTAATTAAAAGAGATTATCTAAATCGGGCGCGGATTTACTAAGAAAATACTAAAAAACGAGGTATAGGGTTATTAAGGTATTTATTATAATAATATATATACTATCCTTAAGTCTACTACGCTCCTCCCTTCTATGCTCTACTCTATAGTCTTTTTAGAATAGGTCTATATATTAAGGGAGTTTTCTAAAAGTTATATAGCTAAGTCTATCTTATCCTATCCTAATTATCCCCTTAAGACTTTTTATAATATTATAAAGGAGAGTTTTAAAAAATAAATAAAACTACTCTATAGAAATAATAAATAAACTCTATTTATAGATCTAATCTATTAATAATATCTTCTAGGTAAGCGATCTTATTATTAAGAAGGTCCCTTAGGTTTAACTATTTTCTACTATAAGTTATATTTTAATAATAACCTTACTACCTCTTCCTCTTTATTATACTCCTTATCCTACTCTAATCCTTAGTATAGCTAAAACTACTTACCCTATTACGCTAGGCGTAAGAAGTTATAATAATACGCTCCCTTAGGCGTATTCTACTTAATCTAATCCTACTAGTTAACTCTCTACTAGACGTAGTCTATATAGCTATAGTTATACTTATTTAGAGGACTAGGCCTCTTAGGATATAATAGTATATCTATAAGTATAGTTCTTAGGCGTAGCTTAATAGTTATATTATAACTTACTATCTATAAGACCTATAATTAAAGCTAATATCTAAAGTATTTAAGCTTATTATCTAGTATTTTGAATAAAGCAGACCTAGATAATACTAATAATCTATAAATAGGTTATAGAATATCTGCTATAAGAAATAGTATAATATTATTATTATTTCTAAAGTCTATTATATTATTATCTATAAGCAAAGGAGTAGGAAGGAGTAAAGGGAAGAAAAGTACTTTCTTAAAATCTTCTTAGTTTAATAGGGTATCTTATAGAGCTATATTACTATTAATAGTTAAGTTATAGAACTCTATAGTAATCGTAGATATATATTAAGTAATTAAGGGGATTTTAGAATTAGAGAATAATATACTATTACTTAAGGTTATATTACTAAAATATAGAGATAGCAATCCTTCTTAAATTAGAGCTCTAGCCTATTTAATATATTAGAGGCTATATATAAATCTATCCTTCTATTAAACTAAATTAACTATATAGGTATTAATTAATAGGAGCTTTTAGAGTTATAGAGGGGCTCCTATCTTATAATATTATATATTAAGGTCTTATATAGCCTTAATAAAGCGCTAATTACTATTCTAGTCCTATATAGAGTTATAATAGAAGTAGTAGCTAGTTAACTAGTTTATAAAAATCGTAGCCTAGTAATAATTATTATAGTTTAATAGAAAGAAAGCCCTAGTAATATCCTAGAGATTCTTTACCTCTACTCTTTTAAGCTCTATAGAAGCCTTATTAATTTCTTTCCTAGGTTACTAGGCTAGCTTATAGATTAGGGTATAGATACTATAAGAGTAGCCCTTAATTATAAATATAAAATAGCTATAACCTCTAAATTATCTAACTCCTCTTATCTTATTAGCCTCCCTTATATATTATAAAGGTCTAATAAATATTCTACCTAGGCTAAAGTTATAATAAATAACTCTTTTCTATACTAGGTTATTAAGTAATTTATAAATTCTTAGTTCTATTATATATATTATAGGACTACTAATATAGGCTTATTTTTATTTAGTATAGGGTTCCCTTTAGGTCTTATAGTATTAAATCCTGCTAAGGTATTAGTAAGGTTAAATATAATATCTCTCGGAGTAGTAGGGGTTAAATAGGGCGATATAAATAGTTTTATAAACCTAGGGTAGTTAAGATATTTTATAAAGTTAGCTAGTTATTATAAGTTATAATCCCTCTTCTACTTCTTATAGTTATTCCTTCTTTTTATATTCTAAATATTTAGTTCTTTTAATAATCCTTCCTCTCTATCTAACTCTTTTAGATTAATAAGAATTATTAAACTAGGCTATAAATTAGTATTTATAAGTACTAGTAGGTTAATATCTATCCTATCTAGAGAAGAAACCTCTAGGTCTATAAACTAAGGGGTATACTTAGCTATTTAATATTTAATATCTTCTTAAGCTATCTTTTTCTTAATATCCTTATCTCTTAATTTAAAGTATTAATTATATAGAATTCTATCTACCCTTAGTTAGGTCTAATATCCTTTAGGAGGTATTTTATTAATAAAAGCCTTTAATAAATAATTAATTTAAGCTTAATACTTTATTTTAATAAGCTACTTCGGAGGTACTAGGCTTCTAATTTATATAAAGGACCTAAGCTAATTAATAAAGTAGAGACTAGAGGCTTATTGAGCTCGGAATTACGCCGCAGCCCCTTCGCAAAAAGACTATAACAAATTCACCTAGTTCGTAGGTATAATTTAGGAAATATTATATAGATATTTTAACCTATACCCTCTACTAGTTAAGGAAAATAATATAGGAACCCTATATATTCCTACTACTTATAAGTAAACCCTCGTATAAAGTTAGACGCGCGCTATACTAAGGCTAATTATATTAGAGCTAAACGGGCTACTAAGGCTCTTATAGCCTAGAAAAGCCACTATATAAGATAACTCCTTAACCTAAAAGGTCGACCTTCTAGCAAGGTATTGCGAACGCTACTATATAAGAGGTAACTCCTTAACTAAAGAGGTCTTTCCTAAGAGGTTCTTATAGCTAGAAGCATAAGAAGCTCTACTATAAGAAAGGCCTTATACCTCTCCCTCTTCCTTATCCTTATCCCTTAATTATATTAATACTAGACCTTATATATAAATATACTAAGCCTAAGCGAGGTACGCCTTTTAATATAAATAATATAGAGGGGATTACTAGAGAGTTTAGCCTCGATATAATTAATAAAACCCGCTCCTTTATTAACTACTCCGCTATATATAGAGAGCATATTATTAGTATAACCCTTAAGAGGGCTTACCTTAATACCCCTATAGGGGACTCTATAAGGCGTAATAGTATTAGAGCTAAGTAAGTAAACTTAGTAGTAGAAGTTTAGTAGGTCGTTATATACCTTATAGAGTAGCCCTTCTTTAAGTAGGTCCTCTATATTACTAAGGCAGAGGTAGCCTAGGCGGCCTAGGCGAATATTAGTAAGTACGGCTTATGCTAACTAATAGAGAGAGCGTTGCTAATAACAGCATAGCGAAGGTATTAGCTAACCCGATTAAATAAGAGGATAAAGATAGTAACAACTTCTAGCGGACGAAGCAGTAATAGAGGCAGTATTTAACAGCAGCGCGGGTAGTACGCGAGAGGAAAAGTCGATAGTTTTATAGTTTAAATAATTAAAAACTATGTTATTATTAATATAAAGTTAAAGATCGTAAGGATATAGGCATATATAAGTATAGCTATAGTTAGGAGAGTTATAATCACGTGACTAAAGGCTATATATTATTAGGAGGCGCGGAGTTAGAAGGTCTATTGCACTTAAGCAGGTAAAATCACTATGCAGTGGCCAGAGGCTAAAGAAACCTTATATATCCCCTAGATTCTCTATCTTAATATACTCCTTTTCTTTCTCTTTTATTATTTTAGGAATCTTAATAACTAGTTATTATCTAGCTTTTAAAGCCTTAATTACTTTCTCTAAATCCTTTAAATACTACTTTATTTATACTACTAAGTATAATAAATCCTCTTCTTCCTCTTAATTACTTTCTCTAGATACTATAAGTTCCTCCTCCTCTTTCTTAAGTATATAATTATTATATTCTTTATTCCCTAGCGCTAGGAAGACTTTTATTAGGTTTCTTTCTAAATTAGATTTATAAATATCTTAATTACTTAGTTCTTAATACCCTTTAGGAGCTTAAATAAATTTATAAAGTTAGTTTCTATTAAACGTCTTTCTAATAACCTTATTACCTACTAATATTACTAATTAATATAATAGAGCTTTTAGAGCTTATAAAAGGATATGAAATGGGCCTTACTATTAGTAGTTATACTTTTTAATAGATAACTTATTAATAGAGCCCTTAATATTAAATACTAGTATTAAATTACTTACCTCTAGCCTCTTCTTCCTTATAGTATTCTTATATTAACTATTATAATATTCTATAGTCTTCTTATATTAACTATTTATTATTTTTTTAGCTTATTTTCTATCTTTATTAAGTTATAAGAAGGCTTATAGATATATTTAAACCTCCTCTTCCTTTCTTATTACTTAATCCTAATTAAGAACCCTCTAGGTTAGTATTAGGGTCTTAATAGGAGTAATAGGCTTAAACCTATATAGTAAATAAAAAGGGCTAAAGCTAGTTAAAGTATAAACGCTTAATTAGTTTATAAATAGGGTAGTAAGAAGGTATAGCGAAGGGTTAATATCTCTCTATCCTCTAGTTTATATTAATAATATATAAGTAATTAGCTAATACCTAGTCTTAACTATACTATTAGCCCTTAGGTTATATATAGATATTACTTTCCTCCTTATATTATATTTCTTATTAAATTTAATAATAGCGTTCTTATTCTCTAGTCCTCTATTAATAATAAGTTCGCTATATAGTTTATAGTAATAGATGATCTCTTCCTAGATAAACTTAGTAATCTTAGCTAAAGTTACTCTCTTAAGCTAGTAGGCTTAAGGCTATCCTATTAGTAAATCCCTTACTTTAATAAGGTACTAATTACCTACTCTCTATATATCTAATAATATCCTAGTAAAGAGTAGTCCCTTTAGAGAGCTATAGGTCCTTATATTATCTATATATCGAGCTCTCCTCTTTTAATAATTAGAGTACTTTTTTTAGGATTTACTAATCTCTATATATATATTAGCCTAGATATAGTAATTAGGAAGTCTTCTAGCTATAGCTTACTTACCTTAATAACTACTCTCTTTATAGGTTTTTATAATTAGTTTCTTCTACTACTTAGGATTATTAATAACTTATTATAATATTAGCTTTTAATTTATTCGTTTAATAAAAAGTAAGTAGTTATAAATATAATAATCTAACGCTCTAGTCTTAAAGTTATAATATCTTACTAGTTAAATTCCTAGAGGGCGTCTTTATATTATTAAATAATAAGTAATTTATTAAAAGTATACTAAATAGGTCTGCGAATTATTAAGAAGTATATCTAGGATATTTATTATATTACTAATAACCTCTATATTTCTTACTAGGACCTCCTCTATATATTACTTATTATTATAGCATTAAGCTTAATTAAAAAAGGAACTAGCTTCTATATCTATAAAGAAGATCTATAAATTAATCTAAGAGTTAATCTCCCCCTTAGCTTCCTTATTAATAGTATTAGAAGGTCCCCGGGGTTTTTATAAAAAGCTATTTACTATTATATTCTAAGTACTATAGATATATTATACCTTAAAGTTAAATATTTAAATCTATATAATCTAGCGAATAATAAGGGCTCCTAGGAGGTTTATAGCTACTCTATTAAGTTATATAACTAATGTCTAAGTATCTATCTCTCGGATAAAGTATTATCTATATAAATAATTATATACTCTCTTTAAAGCCTTTAGAATACTATATAATTCCTCCTTCCTAGTATTATATAATAGCTCTAGTTCTAACTAAGTACTACTCTTAAAGCGAGAGACTACGCGCTAGTTATTAATAAATTATCCTAGGACTCTACCCTATTCTATATTACTCGTATTAATTATAAGGTAGATATCTCCTCTTTTAGGGCTATAGTCTATAGTAATAAGGATTAGAGCCCTTATAAGTATTACTTTTAAAATATCTATAGCTATTTATTACTTCTCCTCTTAGCTAAATAAGGTATCTTTCTTAAGTAAGTTAGTAAGTAGCTTTATAATAGTAGAGTAGTCCTTTACCTAGGATCTATAGAATATTATAATCCTAAGGAAAGCCCTTAACTCTATTAAATTAGTAT